>JANEYF010001525.1:0-50185 GCA_029963845.1 Rhamnusium bicolor | reverse complement strand
GCTGAAGTAGAGCCATTATTCTAAAGTTAATAATTAGTTATCATTAAAAGAAGGAGACTAAGATAATGACTTTTAAGAATAACGTTTTCCTTGATGGATAAATATCTATTATTTCGGATATATGAGTACAATAATGTCTTAATTTAAGAATAGTAGTCTTAACTATAGTTTAGATTTTTTCCGTGCAATAGTGCTCGTTATGCCTGTTGAAAATTCCTAACTGCTAATGTAGGTTTCATCTATCCAAACTACATTTCTAGAGATGAATGGATTTTGTTGACTTTTTTGACGATACTTTATGCAAAACTCCAATCGTCTCTGAGGATCAGTTGGTTGCAGGTGATGTTGTTTCCTTATTGTATAAAGCCTGAATTTGTGTGTCTTCAAAATACCCAAAGCTCGACGTCTTGAAATCCCAGAATCAGCTTCAATTTGACGACTTGAAATTGAAGGATTTGCAACCGCTCTTGCAATTACAATTATAGAAGTTTCTCTAGCATCTTCAATATTGTAATTTTTTGGTCTTATCTTGTTGAAGGACCTATAATTAACGAGATTTTCTTTTAACCTCTTAAGAATAGCTTTATTAGGTTGTCCTCTTTCTGGATAGGGATTGAAATATATTTCGGGTGCAATATCACAATTGTTATTACTTTGAATAAAGCATTCTAGCATATAATATTTCTCGTAATTTTCATGACATCTTCACTTTTACGATTAAATGGGATGTAATTATGAAGGAAATAAATTTATTAATATATAGTTTACTGACAAATGGATAAACACTGTCATAGATGACACACGCCTACTTGGAATAAATATAAAAAAACGCAAACAGTAATCTACTAAAAGATTATTTTCGCTATTAAATAGTTAGACGTCAAACGCGAACCTACAAATGATATATAGTTTGGAAGAGAAAAAATTTCCTTTATAACTAAACCATAGCCAACTATGATTCCCATTTAAAAATATACAACTTTACGCCATAACTCGAAATTGCACCTTTTTTTAAATTTTCTCGACGCCACTGTATTATACAGAAAAACTGGCTGAAGAATGTAAAAGTTGTTTTTTCATAGCTTTACAAACAACCAAGATTGACATATTATGTCTAAAAGTCGAAGAATCGAACTTTTGTTTATAACTCGAAAACAAAAGACTATAGCAAATTTTTATTTTCACCAGTGAATTTGTCTCAGAAAAAGAGATCGAAAAAGTGTCTTCCATTTTTTGGTATCTCTCTCAGTTATCGAATTACCTTATACAAACATTGAAATTTGCCCACCCTGCACAAATAAAACAAATGACTTTTCTACAAATTTTCTTAACCTCTCGGTGTTCTATTTCGTTGAATGTTGACTGAAATCAATTTTCCCATATAATACAACGACAGGTGGGTTTCTCATCTCCTTTTATATGAACATGTATCCGACATGTCCGTATTATAAATGTTCCCGGTGGGTTTTTTGGATGCTTTAGGGCTTTTTTTATATGTTATTCTACTGCAGATGTTTACTGCTGCCTTAAAAAAAATAATAAATCCTGTTGTGTTGTATTATCACACAGAAAGTTACGGTTAGTCATACAATTCAGCGGGTGGTAAATGTGTTGGGTATCAGATGAAAGGCCAGCCATTCACTCTTTGCGACGGTGTCATCGCCAACGTCCGTAAAGCAACCAGAAAGATTTCCCGAGGACAATTGCTTGCAGGTGGCTACACAGGTAACGCGACCTGCTGTGTCTGCCTTTCAGGATGTAAACCTACATATGGAACAGTGCACAAATGCTAAGGCAACAAATTTTCTTTAGCGTTTCGTTTCACAATTTCTAGTATAATTATATGAGAAGTATAAAACATTACCAAATAAGATTTTTTGGAATAATTAATATTTTGAAATTTGAATGACTAATTTTTGAACATTAAATACTATACAAGTGTAAGACACTCTTATTGTACAGGGTTATTCATTGTAAATTACCCACCCCTTATCGTCGTTATTATTGCCTATAGAAAAAAAAAGTTTTAAATAAAAGTTGTGTGGTTTTGGTGAATTTTGTTAAAATGCTATCAAAAGTATAGTATCGTGCAGATTTCAGGGGATGCAAAATATAATAATTTTTTTAAATGGGATACCCTACATATTACTAAATTTTTGTTCCTGATTTTAAAAATATATCATATGTTACCCCTACCATATATCGTTTTTGAGTTATTAAACGTCGAATATCTTAGGTAAACTAGTTACTGTAAATATGGAAACGTTAACATTATTAAGGTGAGCTATGAAAATGACAACTATTATGTTTAATAAGTGACATTTCTTTAATGAAATAATTAAAATGGTTTACAGTGAGGAAGAAAAAACCAAATATTTATACAAAATAGATAACAAAGATTTATTTAGGAAATTTAAATATGAATAAATGATAACTCATAAAAGATGTTCGATGTGTCCACCATTATTGTCAATGTATAATTGATCGTCTTCTTATAATTATAATTGCACCGGAAATGTCTTCATTATTTATATCGAAATTGTTTATATCAAGTCGAATCCTGTCTTTAATGACTTGAATACTATTATTATTATTGAAAATGTCTTTTAGAAATCCCCAAAAAAATGAATCCATAGGCGTCAAATCCAGACTATTAGGTGCCCATTTAATAGGTCCATTATTCGCTATCCATATTGGGAATACATTATTCAAATGATCTCGAACGGGTAGGAGACTATGCGGAATTGCCCCATCCTACATCCAAATCATATCATCAAGTTCGGCTTCCGGAAAATTCTGCAAAAGAATACTTTCTCCTTCTGGGATAATTATTTCCAGTTATGTAATTCCAGTTAAAGTATAATCATAAAATATAGGCCCAACAATTTTGTTTCTAAAAATTCCACACAAAACGCCAACAGTTTTTCTTCCTGATTTTTTTTATTTGTTTTACCAATATTTTTCTGTTGTGTTTGTTTTCCCACGAACTTCGATACTTCCTATTAAAAACTCCTGCCGTAGAAAAGGATGATTCATCAGTCCATAATATTTTAGTAAAAAAAAAATCGAGATCTTCGTCCAACTTGTGAATCATCTGGCGGCAAAACTCCAGCCTTTTCCTTTTATGAGCCTCTGTCAAAACTTGTACGGGTAAAATTTTATATGGTCT
Source organism: Rhamnusium bicolor (assembly GCA_029963845.1). Taxonomy (NCBI): domain Eukaryota; kingdom Metazoa; phylum Arthropoda; class Insecta; order Coleoptera; family Cerambycidae; genus Rhamnusium; species Rhamnusium bicolor. Next base: position 47,016 of record JANEYF010001525.1, on the reverse strand, counting down.
GTAGCTGTTATTTTTTTAACGTATGTTGGATTTTGGAATAACTTTTACCTAATTGATCGAATGCATTATTTATACTACATTCAGAATTTTCTAAAAAATAATACAATATTTCAAAAAAGTCTGTTCGCGAATAAATATGGATGGGCTTACCTTCGAAATGAAACAGTATATCTAGCTGTTCTTTCTGGTTTGCTTGAACTGCATGCTTTTTTCTACTAAAACTCAGGGTTGATAAAAATCATGATTTAAAAAAAAAATCTAAATTCACGATTTAAAAAAAAATCAAAAAAATTATGATTTTTTTTGATTTTTATTTATTTTTTTACATAAACATCCTAATAATTGACATTAACAATGTATTTAACACTTATATTAACAAAGATAGTTTTTGTTTAAACATACAAATGGAATAAATTGTGTACCTTGTATCTATAATTGTAAAATAAGCTAGAGTGTGCATGAAAAGTCCTGTTAGAACTTGAAAATTCGCCTGTCTTTATAATGAGCGGGGATGATGCGAATTGCCATTATTTGCTAATCTGCCGCGTAACGCGTAACAAGTGAGAAAGCGAGTCTGAGTGATTATATTTATAATATTTAAATATTAAATAATTTTTTAACATGTCCTCTAATAGAAGCGGAAGGAATAAAGATCCTATTTGGCAATATTTTATTGAAAAATCAAGTAAGCTTGATGGAAAAAGTGGTAGTTCAGCTACATGTAAAAATTGTAATGTAGAAATGCAAGGGCTTGTGGACCGACTGAAAGTCCACTGGAAAAAAATGTGCTTCGCGTAATGTAGAAAGTGTAGAAACAAATAATGAAGATCCCTCTACTTCAGGAACAGTGTCCAATGTAAGTACAGTGTTATTTTATGTATAACTATAACTTCTTAGCAAGACAAAATATTAAGAGAACCTTTTTTTTTAATTTACTTATTTAACGTCGGTCTATTTCTACGACCTGGAATGGGTTGGAACCTTTGATGCGAAGATAACACTGACGTAGTTTTCCACGAAACAGCAAAACACTATACACTGCACTCGACGCGCATTTCGCCAACCAAGTTGACATCATCTGGAGATGATTAAAACTGTTTTTAATCATCTCCAGATGATGCCAACTTAAACCTGTTCCTCACAATGCATCAGACTTACCAATGCCAACTGCGCCTTTAGATTGGCAAAATATTATTTTGGGAGGTAGTGCAAATAGTAACGACTCTTCTGACATCCAAACCAGTGTGACGACCCTTTGTATATTCCTATAAGTTTTAGTGACCCTCACTTAATTGTTCAAAATTAATTTAATGATTTGGATCGTGAATTGGGGCTATCAAAACAACAGCAGAACTTCTTGGTTCCCGACGTAAGGAGTGGAACTTACTAGCTAAAGGAACAAAGATTACGACGTTTAAAAAAAAAAAGAAAAACATTTTCCGCATTTTATAACATGGAAAATTCACTATGCGCGTGTATTTATATTTATGGTTTAATTCAGGACATTAATTAATATCGAGCATTCCCCTTCTGAGCAGCGCTTATTCATAGATTCCTCCAAGTACAGCTTATAAGTTGTATTACTACATAATGTATATTTAAAACCATATACTATTTGCCCATTCAGTAACAGTGAAAGAGGGTTATGACAGTATGAACACTATTTTAAATAAAATATTATAATACAAATGGCAAATATGTGGGGATTTATAAGTAATAACCATTTTAGTAGGCCTCAAGGAGGCTTTACAAAATATTGCTGTTTTCTTTGTTTGTGGGACAGTCGTGCAGTAAAAGAACATTACGTGAAAAGAAATTGGCCGGAAAGGAAAGAATTTGAACCAGGAACTAGTAAAGTTAGACATGCGCTTCTTGTAGATCCCAGAAATGTTATTTTGCCACATCTTTATAATAAACGTGGGAAAAAGAAAAATTTTGTGAAGGTTATGAAGAGGGTGAATGATTTAAATACTTAAGAGAACTTTTTCTCCAATTAAGTGACGCCAAACTTAAAGAAAGCATTTTTATTGGTCCTCAAATTAGAAAAATGTTTGACGATGAAGATTTTAAAGGAACACTCAACAAACAGGAACTCAGAGATTGAAACTGATTTGTAAGCGTAGTCAGGAGATGTTCAAGGAACAAGAAGGATGAGAACTACAAGCAACTAATAAGAGAACTTTTACATTCGTACCAAACGCCGTATGTTTTTAAAAATTCACTTTCTGCATTCTCACTTAAATTTTTTTCCTGAAAATTTGGATGTGGTAAGCGACGAGCAAGAAGAAAATTTTCACCAAGATGTCCGGACAAAGGAAATTCGTTATCAAGGACGGTGGAATCCAGCCATGATAGGTGATTACTGTTGCTTCTTAAAGCGAGACGATTTAACCCCCATAGAAGAGGAAAAAGGAAACGAGCATATGTTTTTCAAAAACTATTCTCTATCTTTGTAGATGTATCTATGTAAGCCTAATATATGCCATATGCATCACTGATATATAGCAATAAATAGATTAGTAAAAATAACAATAATGTTTTAATAATGTAACAAGAAAATATATTTTTTTATCCGCCAGTCTTATTAAAAGTAATATGAAAAATGATATTTTTAAAAGGTTTTACTAAGAATTCTAACTTTGTATCCTTTAAAGTAAATTAAAAGACTGAAATTACGAACTATTATAGACGTAGAGTACATTGAATGCTGAATGATTTTCAACAATCATTATGACATGCGAAGCAATAATTTTGACAAGCTATTATCACAAGTTAAATTCAAATCTGAGGACTTCCATGTGGATATATGCAAACACCGTCCGCAGACCGGGTACAAATACAATCTAAAAACCGGTCTGAGCATGGAATCGTTCAGCATGCAATTTACTCTATGTCTATGGTTCGTAGTTTCATTCCTTTAATTTATTTTAAAGAATAGAGGGGTAGGATTCTTAATAAAAGCTTTTACTTCTTTCATTTTTCATTAATAATAATAATAGACGAGGAGCCAGCGACCGATTAACATCCTCAAGAAAATTTTTTATTTCTCAGTATACACAATACAATTTTTTAAAGGAATTCATCGTTCTTGATTCTTTTATAACTATCGGTAAATTATTATATAAATAAATGACAGCCATTATAAAATACACTTTTTTTGGTACAGTGCCGTAGAATGCTTGTCAGGATCAATACAGATGTCTCGTGATGTAATTTATTTGTGTCAAATTTACAAATAATTTTGTGTACAAAATGTATTAATTCTTAGTGCAGTAAAGATTTTAAGATTCTGAAACAATTGCTTGCAAGTTTCGTTTTATTTCCAATTACAAATAATGCGAACTGCATAGATTAAATATACATAGAGTCTATCCTTATGTAAATATGTATCGCTCCAAATTCTGGATCGAAATTTTTAAATCGACGTGAACAACTCCTATTTACGATATTGTCAATTTTGACATGGCAAACGCATACAAATAAAATACCACCACAGAAATAATACAACCCTCGAACTCAAAGCCGATGCGATGCCATCCAGAAGAGAATTACACTTAGAAAACGTGAACATACAACCATTCCACTGACATTGCCAGTGCCGGTGGTGGAACTCGATTCCGCAGCTGTAGCAGATAGACTTCCAGTCAGGCTTGCCATCGTGCGCTCTAGCCAATTACGCCATCGAACTGGTATTATAACATATTTACCATTTCTGAACTTCAAATTCTAAAATATGCGAACCGCATATTTCTGTAGAACGAAAATTCGGTTGACATCTATGTAAGCACATAAATCTGGCAATAAACATCTACCTCTAGTAATTCTTTTAGATTATGTTATTTAACTCGCCTAGTCAGGACAATTTCCAAGTTGATTGTGACAAGCTGCTGCCACTAGATGGTGTTTCTTTTAAGTCGCTAACTTATGTTGACACATAGTATTAATTGAACTCCTTGTTGTTGGCATGTGTATATACCTGTACCTTACTGACAAAGGCTTAGATGGTAGTTTGTTGCATTTACTGCTTCGCATGTCTTGTAATAATTCCTGAAAATCATTTAGCAATATACTCTTCGTCTATAGTTCGTAGTTTCACTCCTTTAATTTATATTAATGGATAGAGAATTCGGACTAGGATGCCGATTTTTTGTAAAAACAAATCGATCTTTGAAGAATTTGAATCATTGCCTAAAAAAATCAATTCAATGAAAAATCGAAACAAAAAAAATCGATCCTTAGAAAATCGATTCTTTCATATGTGATCAGGTGAAGTTGTTATAGTAAGACTAGTAATACCAATAATAAACTGTTTAATTTCAACCAAAAACTAAAATAAACATTTTTTACATAAGTATTAATAATGAATTAGCGAAACGTCAAGTTAAAAAAGAAAAATTTTGTTTAATTTTTATCATCCCTCAACCCACCTAAAAAATACCCTTTATTTTATTACATAAAATCGTCCGCAGAACAATTAAACTTAAGTAGGCTTTGATATTTATTGAGACAATTACCTGTTGCAGATATGTCAAATCATTATTTATTTGACAATTTATTCAATTATTGCTGGCATAAAATCTATATTTTAAAAATGTATTTATTATTTAATCCAAGTAAGAATGGACATTTTTACGGTGTATGTAATGTAAATAATATTAAAAATTCAAAAGTTGCCCACCGAGAATATCGTCTTTTATATCCAGATCGCCCAGTTCCTGACAAAAACACATTCAAAAACGTGTAGAATAAGATAACAAATTGTGTATCTCTGGCGAATAGAAAAAAATATATGAAATTTTAATGAGGACTGAGAGTTATATTATATTATATTTTCAAGAAGATTGCAAGAGATCCATCAGAGACGTCTCAAGAGATATAGGTATTCCTTATACTACAATATAGAGAATACTACACAAATATAAATATAGAGCTAGAAAGCCTAGATTGTTGCAAAAAGTTGTTCATCAATGATAAGAATATAAGATTAGAATTTTGTCAAATCATTTTGGAGAGATACAGACACGAGCATGAAATTTTTAGACGCATTTTTTGGACAGGTGAGGCGTCCTTAACAACTGCCAGCATATGTAACAGAAAAAATAATCTAATGATTATTCTGGGCAACAGAACATCTTCATATAGTCGAAGAAACACAGTTTCATGGACGTCGAAGTTTGAACGTGGGGGCAGAAATTATTCATAATCAAATAATATACACATTTTTTGATGGACATATGAACGGTGAAAAATATTTGCAGATTTTGAGAGAAAATGTGAAAATGACCTTTCAACATCTACCGAAGCGAAACATGGAATATTTGCAAACATGAGACTCTTGACATTGAAGAATTTTTTTATCGACGATATACCACGGTATAATGAATCACAGGTATCGTCGCTTCTATCTACCTTAGAATTCTTTAAACGTTTCTGAGCCTCGGAGATGGCTTTTGATTCATTCGGTGAAAATATTGACGATAGTATTCAACGGCCGCTAACAATGCTCCCTAACTAGGGTATCCAGACGTCCAGTTTTTTACCGGACATTTCCTCTCTTTGAGGACAAATTTTGTCCGGTATATATTCTAATTTTTTTAGCGACGTATCCTCTTCCTCCAAACATGCTGAAATCGAAAATTCGGACAACAACAGGTCGAAAAAAAATACAGGAGGAGAAGAAGAAGAAAGTGTAGAGGCAAGAGACAAAAAAGAAGGAAGAGACGAAAGAGAAGAATAAGAAAAAGATGAAGAAGGGGAATGAGGAAAATAAGAAGTGAAAGAAAGATAAATATCAGTTCTTGATAACGCGAAATTATACTTTGATTATTCATAATTCTGACATATGGCGACCACAGTTAGCAACACTTGTGAACATGCCATACTACGAGTATGTTTCAGAAAGCTCTTCTCTTATCAGAGAGGCTCATGTTCTTTAATTCTGTGCTCACGATCAAAACTAAAGAAATAGATTTGTGTCGAAACTATCGATAGTCGCAATGAGGACTTTTGGAAATATTATCACAAGTAATACAAACGTATTAATGATTATATAAAATCAAGTTCGTTCGATTTATCAGAAGCAAAATATGTTGCAAAAAAAAAGAATCAAAATATGTTGCATGGAAACAACACGGGCAAGTGGAGTTTCCTAAAATCAAAGTATTTTGTTTCGAAAAAGAGAGCGGGTTTACGATAGGTAATCTTTAGTTAATTGAGTTGTATTTGTTAAGATTACTTCTTGAAAAAAAAATCAATTACGTTCAGATCATTTAAATAATTAGTGCTTTTCAATACTGAATAAAATTTCAATAAAAAAAGAGAAATACAAAAACGAAAACACAGTTCTCTTCATTAATACACATATTAGAACCAGTCAAAAGTTTTTATAGTATATTAAATAAAAAAATTCCATTCCAGTCCAATCCTAACCTGAACTTTATGGATATTTTGTATTTTTTGAGTTATCCACTTTTTACTTGAAGGAAATATGGTAACCCTATGACCCCAACGTGTTAAAATAGTTGCTGCAGAAATACGTCAGGACAAACTCAATGGAAACTTTTAACACATTACTTAGAAAACACCTTGTATATTCATTTTAATGTATACTCAATTATAAAGAGCAATTGGTGAAGTAAAGTAATTGTATTACGAGAGAGAGATGCAGAAACTTCATTGATGTTAACTGAGTCGCTGCAGTATAAATATTTGCTTATCTCTTCGGGAATATGACGTGCGACTTGTGCTGTCCCAGTAGAAGGTCTGGGGATGGCAGGATTAACAGATAATCGCATTAGACGTCGTGAATGCATCCACTTTATGCTCGAAGATCTCAAACATTGTTGATAAATCAATTATCACTTTTTGCTAGAGAGGATCTAAGTGGCGACAATAGATATTAAAGTTTCATTTGTTAAACATTTTGAACTCAGTTCAGGTCTGACGAAAACTGATAAAGCGATTTACTTACTATTTGGTAGTACGTGTTAACATTTGATTTATTAGAGGGAGGATGAGTCTTATTTAGCCGGTCGGCCACCAAGGACATCATACAATAGAAAGTGGTATAATAGAATTCAGACGTGCCCTATAAGTAATCTTAGAGGTCAAATGTACCGGGCGAAAATCTGCAAGTCGCGGTGCTTGGTGTCGCAACGCTTTGATATATCATTTATTTCCACTAATATTGATTCAATATTACTTTTATAATGTAAAAACATTGGCTTAATGCAGAAAAAGTAATATTGAGCCAATATTTAATGTACAAACTTGCTCAATGCTCAAAAAATTGTAAAAATATTTAGACAAAATATTTAAAAAACAGTATCTTGTAATATTCAATTTAAATATTATTCAATTTTTAAATATCTATAGTTAATCAATATTAAACGTGAACGTATTAATATATGGATCGATAATTGCAATACTATATTGGTACAATACCAGTGGTGCCATAGTGTTAGAATGTTTCAGGAATAGTATCATAGAATATTTAATTTATAATTCAATGTAAAAATTTCAGATCATTGACCAAACCATATTGGTCCTGGTGCATATACAATTAAGTACTGTCACTAAATATTTTACGAAGAGAATATTGGTTGTTCAGTGAACTTTCGTATCCATTAATAGTCAATATGTTGATAACTTTTGTCGGAATTGGATAAAAATGTAGGAAAACCTCAATTTCTCATTAAGTCGACGTTTCGACAATATTTATTGTCATCTTCAGGACTACAATAAATAACAAATATTACCTATACAATTTAGTAAATCTAATAGATAAAAATATACTTAAAAATTAAAAAAAAATGCTAACATTTTAAGAAAAATTTTAAATTTTATAAATTTCATAATCTAGCTTACATATAGCAATAAAAAAACAGTTAACAACAGATATAAAGACATTAAAAATATATAATAACTACAATATTTAAATAAATTTTAAAAAATTATTGGTCACGCTTACCTAATGAGGCATTTGGTATTTTGTCAACACAATAATCATCGTCAAATATTGTAAAAAAAAATAAATAAATAAAATAGTGTAACTTATATAGAATTCCAGAGCAATATTTCAGTGTGGTCAGTACAGAAGACAGTACAGATTTGAACATTAATAGATATTTATCAAACACTTTGAAAAAAGCCATAATAAAAATTCGTTCTGTAAAAAACGTTATTATTATTTATTCATATATCAGTTAAGGAGTCAGTGAAAAAAAATACGTTTGTAAACTAAAATTTAAAATAGATTCAATTTGGTGTTCATTTATGTATACAGGGAAGGTTATAATTTTTTATATTTTTTTATTAGTTGTTATAAATTCTGCTCAAATTTTCGGTGTCCGTTTTTTTATTGACACAATTACAGTGTCTGTTGGTAAGTATCGTTTCGCGAATTAATCGTTTTTTGTAATTTTGTTCGTTGTCCAAACTTTTAATATCATCGAATTGAAAATCATGATTTAACTCAAAGTGGTGTGTTGCAAGATCAGTTTTTCTTTTTGTTAACATGTCTTGCATTACACGAGTATTTATGTTCCTTAATTCGAGTTTTTAATAGTTGTTTTGTTTGTTCAATGTATACTGCCCAACAACTCCAAGAATTTTATATAGGAAATTTGTCTTTCATTGTCGAGTATGTTTCCCACTTTTTTTCAAGTATATTAGAATGTTCATTTGTCAACATTCATTTCATCTGTTGTGAAAGGCCTTCAACATAAAGTAGTTTGAAATATTTTTTTTATTATTATTATATGATTTAATAACGCCCAATTAATTTTAAATTACAGTGTGCTCGTGAGTAAAGATACTCTTTTACCTATTTCCCTTTTGATTTGTAAACCTTATTATGTTACTTATTTAGATGTAATATAATAATATAGTAAGCTAAGCCAGGGCGCCAGTCAAGTAAATAATTATGCATATAAATAAATTTAATAATAATAGTAAATAAAGTATGATAAATATTAATACAGATTTATGCGATTTAAACTAATAAAGAACAGTACAGCGTAGCAATAATATAAAAACGTCGAATATTACATAACAACATGAAAAACGAACCTCTGTATAAGTTAATTATTACACAAAAAAATAACATATTTAAAAGGAAAACCTTAGCCAAGATAATGTATATGAAATGTGCCTATCATATAATATGTATTAAATCTTGTTAACAGAATTTAATTTAGCAAGACCAGCTAACAACTATACAGGTAACCAATGTTGTATTTTTTTCTTAGAATTAATTGTTATTCTTTTCAAGAGCAAATTATTAATCAACTAAATTTATTAGTAAAAATAGTCCAGACAAGGATAGCATATTAAAAAAAATTATCCAACTAACAGCTGCTATTCTGCTAATACGTAAAGAAGTTACAAATTTGTATATTTATTCAAACCAACAAATAAATATATAGCAATAATATTGTTCAAACAAATTAGATTTAATAACGTGTAAATGTATCTACTGATATAGTCTAAGCAATAGCGTGCAAAATCGACGATGAAAGATTACCGTGTCTGTCAGTCGGTAATCAAAGAGACCATATGAGTACCATACTTTTTCTCTTTTGAAATTTTTGGTATGGCGGCCGGATACAGAGGGGGGGAACATTTTTTTTAATCGAATGGTTACCGATATTTGTCCTCATAGGCAGTTAGTATATGTATTCCACATACCCCAATTACGCTGGCAGACAAAACTTCCGATCGGCGCGCGGTTACCGGAAATTAAAAAAAAAAGTTTTTAGGTGCCGGACCAAACCTAGCACAAAATGTTTGTTTTACGTAAATATAGAGTGTTCAATATTACAAAAACAATATGTATTTGTATGGATAAATATTCGCCAAACAATATAGGCTGTAATTAGAAATCGAGGTGAGCGAACAAGAAGAATTTTTTGTCGCCCTTTCAGTAGAAAGGTTACATATCATTGTTTTGTTTTTTTTTTTTTGTTTTTAGTAGTTTTTATTGTTAAGTGTTGTTGAGTTTTTTTGTTGGTATTTGTTGTTTGCTAATAACTTTTATGACTGACTGTCCTTTTAAAAAGCTGCCTGCGTGTTTAGAAAGATCCTCGCAAACATAAGATCAATATAGATCGTTTCAATATTGTAAAATTAATGTTGAACGATATTTATCAATATCTTCTGCTTGCATCTGGGTTGGAATAAGGTAACCAATATTTCAAAATCAATATTTATTAATTTCGGTCCAATATATTCTTTTACGATTTCTGTATTGACCCAATATTAAATTGGTGTCCAGCCAATATTATGTTCTACCTGGATTGATAACGCCGGGTTCACACATTGGAGCCAACGTTGGCGCCAACGTTGGCTCATGTTTGTACTGCTTTTGTGGACAGTATCCACACATTGGGGCCAACTTCAGTTGCATTCGTACAGAGCCAACGTAAACATGTCTGACGTAGAAATTGCCGCCGGTGCGTTTGCTGTTCTCAGTGTATGTAATTACATTGCATTGCAAAAAAGACAACGGCGTAGAAGAAGATGGTGGGTTATAACACTTCACAGATTCCGAAATCAGTAAGTATTATAATAATTAAGCTATAAGTGAACACAAATAATTTGAAAATTAATTCTAGGTACGACAGACGTCAATTATTAAGTAATTTGATACAGAAACCCTCAGGACAGTTTGATAACTTCTGTCGTATGTCATCTACAGATTTTGAGTATCCTCTTCAAGTTATAGAACCCAAAATAAAAAAGAAAGATACTTTTTGGAGAGAAGCTATACCTGCAAAGGTCCGTTTAGCAGTGACGCTTCGATATCTTGCTACAGGAGACACTTTTAAAAGCCTACATTTCCTATTTAAAATTTCCACTCAAGTCATATCACTGATAGTGCCTGAAGTTTGCAGAGCAATTTGTGAGGTCCTGAAAGACTATGTTAAGGTAATTTTTAATATATTCCTAGCACAATTACTTTCCACACGATTTAAGGGCGAATTAAAAAGTATAGGCATTTGTTTCTTTGAAATACAAACTTTATTAAAAAAATATTAAGACACATGAAAATAAATTAGTGTTTTCTTATACATATTTAATACAGTGATTAGAATCAATTTACATTATTGATGTTACTGATTATACTGACTGTCATACTCATTCTGACACATTAGAAAAGCCTTCTGAATTACGTCATGAGAAAGAATATTAACCTTTTCTTGAGATTGCCTGGAACCACTCGGTTGAGACCTCTCTATAGAACTCATTTGAATGGAATGGTCTGGATGTGTTTGTATATATGTTACATGGGAGAATTGCATTTGAGGAGAAGGAGATAGTTGTGCAGATGAAACCGAAAATGAACTTCTTTCTGAGATAGAACTTAACGATGAAGTTGTATTTCTGAAATATGTTTGATTTCTATTTTTTTTCTTATATATTAATTCATCAATTTCGTGCATTATATCCTCTCTGTCTCCTTCCTCAAATTTTTTAATTTTCTTTGCTAGCAATTGACAATATAAATCCACCTCGTTGGGGTCGCGTTGTGATCGTTGGGAAATATTTTTTAAAATATAAACTGCTTGTTCCATTTGTTTTTTTCGCATACTCAACCCCTGGTGTTCGTCGCTTTCTAGCAGAACTAGGTATTGCCTCTGACGTAGAAGTGGACTGAGTTGCAATTGTTTCATTTGTAGAAGTGGACTGAGTTTCCAATTCTTCATTTTGTTCGTCAAGTTCTTCCGTTTCTTGAGTTTGGTTGGAAAATTGAGTCTGAAACAAGCATATATTTGCATTATTCTGCAACTTGGGTTGTTATCATTAACAAAGTTAAGACAAAATATTTAACACTGCTATTTCATAAGCAGGTACTGATGTATGTTTTATTATTGTTTCAGTTGCCTACAAGTAGTGAAGAATGGCTTGGTGTAGCTCAAGGATATGAAGAGGCTTGGCAATTTCCGCATTGTTTGGGGGCCCTGGACGGCAAGCATATCAAATTACGGGCTCCCATCAATAGTGGATCGGAGTTTTTTAATTATAAAAATAATTTTAGTATAATACTACTAGGATTAGCAGATAGTGACTACAATTTTTTATTTGCTGACATAGGCACTCATGGACGTATGAGCAATGGTGGAGTTTTTAATGATAGCTTGCTTTATCATAAAATTCAGAACACTGAAAATTTTCCGGAAGCAACTTGTTTTCCTGGTAGAAAAGTGCCTGTTCCATATGTTTTTGTGGCAGATGCCGCCTTTGCATTATCAGACAGAATTATGAAGCCTTATCCTGGAGTATCACCCTACGGTAGTCAACAGAGAATATTCAATCAGCATCTGTCACGTGCCAGAGTTGTGATTGAATGCACATTTGGCATAATGACATCTGTCTTTCGAGTGTTTGAAAAACCAATGTTATTGCAACCGGACAAAGCAGCAATTATAACACTCACGTGTGTAATACTGCACAACTTTTTAAAGAAAAGCAGAACTTCACGAAATATGTACGTGCCTAAAGGTACAATAGAACGTCTCATACAGGAAGAACAGAATTTGCTACTGCCATTGACACAGACACCAAGGCGACCAACGGAGAAAGCGAAGAGAATACGGCAAGAATTTGCAGCTTACTTATATTCGCTTAGGCATTAAATAATTTATCTCTTTCCCTACTAAAGCTTATGTAATAATAATATAAACAATATAATACAGCTATGTTTCAATTCACTTACCTCTGTGTTTATTGTATTAGTATTCTTTTTGTTGTAAATGGGTCCTAGGAAACTATCCATTAATTCATAAGCAAACCAGGTACTACGAAATATTTCACTTGTCGCCGCACCCGAACGAATAGACTCTTTAGTTTTCTTGTAATATAGCCGATAGGTCGACAACAAAGATTCTCGTTTTTTTTTAATTCATTTATTGTGCATGGCATACTAAAATTTGTTTTCACACGTTGCCATGGGTCTGCAACAGCATTTCTATTTTTGTGATCTCTCATCATTAGATTCCACAAAAGTGGCTCAGCTTGATATAGTTCCAGAAATTCGAGTACTCTTTCATTGGACCATTGTTCCTGAGACGACATTATTTTAAATTTATCAGAATATTTAGACTCACGCTCGTTACTCTTGTTCTTTAATAATTTTAGCTAGAGAGAAATTATTTAAAATAAAAAATTTTCATAATTTGTTTTTATTAATTTTAATTTTTTTAATAATCAGTTTATTTTTAACTTTTTCTTCAATAAATTTATTTATCTTTTTTGCACTTCACGCTGCAATCAGCATAGATCGACTGAACAAACGGCTAATGTGTGGATGGCGTGTCCAAGATTGGCGCCAATCCCCTTGATGTTTTGTCGAAAAACCGACACATATCGGATTAAGTTCCAACATTGCGGCCAGCGTTGGCGCCAACGCTATTTGTCGATCCACACATTGGACGAACGTTGTTGGCGCCAACGTTGGCTCCAATGTGTGGACCCGGCGTAAAAGTCGAGCCAACCTACTAAATACACGACTAGTGATATACACAGTTTACAGTTGTCCATCTGAATACGAAATCCGAACGAAAGTTAACAATTGTGTCGGGGCACTTGCTGAGAGCGCATATGAGCAGTGTTGCTGAATGTCGCATATTATGCGATTTGCACATAATTTAAGACGTCAGGTGGTAATTTTCGCATCCTAAATAAAATCACATAATTTAGCATAATCTAGCTGAAATCGCATAAGAAGAGAATAATTACAATTCTACAGCTATTTACACTATTTTGCAGACAAATATAAGGTTTTTCGTTTCTTTCTTACTAGGCCTAGCAATGTTTTTACAGGTTCCACTGAGTGAAGCCTGGCAGTGTTTTACGGGTTCCACTGAGTGACGGGGGCCGAGGGAATGCGACGGCGACACTAAGTTGCATTGAGTTATAGAGCCAGTTTCATAATCGCAATTACTAGAAATGAGAGTTTAAACTCGAAAACGAATCGATTAATCCAAGCATTTGTGCAATGCATTGTCTTCAAGCCAGTGGGTCATAAGACTGCCTTCTACATATTAAAGCAACGCCAACGTCAGAATAGCAAAAATCAGTTTTGTGGATGTGAACTATTTCTTTTTGTGAATTAAAATATTCTGCATAGTCGCATAATTTTGGACTAAGGGATGAATAATTTTATTCTTAAGCATTGGCAACGCAGCATACGAAATAAATAGAATCAGTATCGTGGTGAGTATTGCTTGTTCATCTAAAGAAATCTTTGCGTATTAACGTATTTACTAAAATTATCTGAATGTTTCACAATTTCAATGTTTCTTCCGAGACGCCACAGAGTAAAACACTAAACTTATGAAAAGTACCAGAACAGCACACAATCAAATATTGATTTTTTTTTTAAACAAAAGATAATTCAAAAAAAACATAAATGAATGTTCTCATAAATAATAAAGAAAGTATTACCAACTCCAAAAAAATATTACGTTAATAAATAAATCAATAATTCAAATTAAATACTCAAAAAAACCTCTTTCTTGAGAAAGACAATATCCTTACCTACTGTAAAAGCTGACAACAGACGAGCGACTCTAAACCGTGCGTACTTTTTTTCCCAATTTAAAAAAAATGCTTTTTTCTATAGCCGTGAGTATAAGTAGGCTGGTAAGCATCCAGTTCGGAGTGAAAAGTAGGCTTTTTCTGAATATGCGTGCAGAAAAGTACTTTTTCTATGATAATAACAAAAACTAGGCCATTTTAAAACAGTTTTGAATATGTATAATCATTCTATTTTGAATACCGTGCACTTTTATTTAAAAAATCTCAATAATTTGGTATCTCAAACATCTTTATGACTATTTACCTAAAAAAAAAAAAAAATTATATGGTGCCATTATTAACATTAAAAATATTTATACCACCAGAGATGAATATTATATCTACCTTCCGAAATTGTCAATTTATTTACAATATTGGTCGATTTTTCGTAATTTTTACAGCTGACAGAATTTAAAACAAATATTTTTTTTCATTTTTCTGAAGGGCTTGAACAAATTCAGCTTGTTCATTTACCTGACGTTTAGCATCTCTACTTTGACGAATAGATAAAGACTGAAAAATATTTGGGACAACCCGAAAATTTAGTAGGTCAATACCTACTAAGTTTTCGAGTAACTGCAAGCAAGATTACATTAATTTTTCGGTTATAAAAAGTAACCTGACGTATCCAGGAATCTTGTTCAGAGATTTCTGTAACGAATTGCTGTTTGATAACCTGCACTTTAAAGGTATAAATCCTTTTCTTGGAATCGCTAAAATCCATTTTTTACGCAAGCTTTCATCCTTCAGAAAAGAAAACACACGCACTTTCTACCCATTCACATAATTTGCTTTACAATCCGGCACGCTGCATGTATACAGCATGTTACGAACTTCTACACTGACAATTTAATTAAAAAACACCAATTATGGCGTGAAAACTCTCGAAAAAAAAACAAATAATAAGCTAGGATATACCTAACTCATATCATATAACATGCAACTGCGTGTTAGATACTCGAATAACCAGCCTAGCGGGTATGACGTAGACAGGACTGTTCGGATTAGTACTGTGGCCTTGTTTTTAGGTGGTAATGATCTAATGCGGTATTACTTGACCCCTATTCTAATTTAAAATTCTTGAAAGGTTGGATGTCAATGAGTTGTAGTTAGAAATTCAAATTTTGGCATGTTTGTGCATTTCTTCAAACAACTTATACATTTACAGAATTACAGGTGGTGCAGCTGGGACACACTGTATGGCTAACTTATTGATTAAGTACACTAGAAGGGAATACTAATTAAAGGGTTTTAATTTACTTTATTAATTAAATGTTAAGAAAATTTAGTTTCCTTAGCTCTTTCAGAATAAATTTGAAGCAGCTAGCACTGGGAAGTAGAATTTATGACAAGAATATTGCTTGTTTACTGGAGACAAAATATGTTTTATTTGAAAACACACCTACGCAATTTAATTTATTAACAGATCCTTCCCCTATCATATTTCTTTAGCCGTACACTCAAGATGTAAGAACATCACACTTTACTTAATGAGAAAATAAAATAAAAACATTGGCATACTGCGTAAGACACTCTCTTATACTACAATTAGTATTCAGAGGAGTCTCTTAAGAATGTAACATTGGAATGAATTCTGAAAATATTCTGTTTCATACTTTTGTCTATAAATGTTATATAGACAAAGTCCATACCAGCTTTAGCTAAAATTTAAGGTGCTCAATCACACTAACATACTTTGGTTCCTGAGATGACTTATTTTGATTTAAATTTAAAGTTGGGATCATATTAAATTTCTAATGCATTTCAAAATCAGTGGGATCAAATTTATATATTAATTTAGTTTCAGACTGAAAAGTAAATCGATTTCTAATCCAATGTTTAACCTTTACTATAAAACGGAAAAGAAAATCAAATTGGGATCCTAGAGAATAAAGAAAGTATAAATTATGTGCAGATTTCAAAGACATACGGGGCCCGGAGATAAATAAGATCAAACATTTTCTCTATTTGAGGTATCGAAAAATTTAAAAGCAAACCTGTCTTACTTTCTTAATATCTATTAATATCGTTGAATAA
Source organism: Rhamnusium bicolor (assembly GCA_029963845.1). Lineage (NCBI taxonomy): Eukaryota > Metazoa > Arthropoda > Insecta > Coleoptera > Cerambycidae > Rhamnusium > Rhamnusium bicolor. Next base: position 30,402 of record JANEYF010001525.1, on the reverse strand, counting down.
TTTTTGTACACAAAAATGTGCACACTGTAAGTTAGAATATGTATATCCCCGATTACTGCGTAATAATTTTTAATATAAAAATCCCCAAGAATGATTTGGCCTCAACGGTTAACTGTAGAGTCTCATCCCTTTTATTTAAATAAAACTAGATGTTCTAGATTTCAGAAAATTACTTATGTGACCTAGAAGGCGGTTAAAGAAAAGTCCGAAACAAAATCGTGTTCCTTAGCAGATTTCAATTCAGCGGACTGGCAGTCAGTGTTGCCACAGCTACCGAATTTGTGTGACGTCTACCTATACACAGATTTTTACTGAAATTGTACTCAAAAAATCAGAAAAATTGCACATTTTTAAATGACATTTAAGAACCAATTTACCAAACATTTTAACTAGCTACTTTTACACCTGTCATATATTTAAATAGATGTAGGTACAGGGTAATTTTGTGAGAATTACCCCCCCCCTAATTTCGTTAGTTTTATTATTATGAAAAAATGGTAAATACAAAAGTTATAGAACTTTTTATGTAGATTTTGGAAATCATATCAGAAGGACAATAGAAGCCACACAAAATAACTACAGTTATTAATACGATTTTTTTTAACACCCTGTATATTTTTATATATTTGATTAGACCGTTTTCTCACGAACGTATATGGGGTAGACGGGTCTATCTCTTATACCAAGGGAGATATGAGGGAAACTTTGTATGATTCCCACCCCCGTTAGTTATTTCTGACCATTTAAAAATAGTTTCTAAAAAAAGTTGACAGATATTCTAAGAATATTTTAATAATCGTATGACCAAAATATTTGAAGCTATTTTTAATAAAATATATTTTCCATTTCCATACATGTAGAAATAATAGGGAGGACTCACACAAAGTCTCCCTTAGTATTATTTTAATATCTATAAAATCCAGTTTGCGACAGATTAAATTAGGCTCCAAATATGGACATCCGTTTTATATCTTCCGGGAGAGTTTTATACAATTTTGCGCCTCAGAATACAAAAGATCTCTGTCCTATGTTTTGCCATAAGCAGAGATATGTATATGTTGGTATTTATTCCTTGTGTTATAGTCATGAATACTATGAAAGGAGTGTTTTTCGCTCATATGATACTTTATGTTGCTTGTCTTAGTCAAAAATCTTGGTGTCTGTAAACTAGATCACTTGGGTAAGTTAATTTTAGGTGTAACATTAATTTTAAAAATCCTTTTTGTAGGATTTCAAGCGGCTTTATGTAATTTTTTTACAGCTCCACCCCAAGTAGGGTACCATAATTCAAATGTGTTTCAACTAAAGCATAGTATATCGATTTCATTTGTTTTTTATCAACGATGTTAAAAATTGCCGAAATTAGTGTAAAATGAATTGAAGTTTTCTTATGACAAACTGAATATGTGAGTCCCATTTTAAATGCCGGTCAATAATTAATCCTAAGTATTTAATTTTGTCTCAGGTTGTATGATATAATTTTTTCTCAGGGATTTCAATTCTTAGAGAATTAAAAGTCGTAAATTTCATTTATTACAGCTAAAAGGTAGGTAACTTGTTTTTTCTAGATTTAAAGTTAATAATTTTTTATTAAACCAACTTTTTAGATATGTCATTTTCCACAATTTCTTGTAATTCAGTCCAAGAATTGGCCTTATATTTGATTACAGCATCATCTGCAAAGTCTATAATATTTCCTCTACTGGGCAAGATAAATAAATCATTTTTATGTATATGAGAAATAGTACGGTCGTCAAAACTGAACCTTGTGGTACGCCATATCCTATTTTTATAATTTTAAACAGACTTAAACATTCTCCTCTTATTCCAATATCTTCCAATGATTGTAAAAGCAGGGAGTGGCTAACTGTATCGAAGGCTTTGGACAGATCTATAAGAATACATAGACATAGTGTACCTTTGTCCAAAGAGGAATATACGTTGGATATTAGATCTAATATAGCATCTTGAGTAGACTTTCTTTCTTTCAAACCATATTGCTTGTTGTCTTAGCTAAATAAATATTTCGTATTTATTTAGGTAAGATATTACCCTATATTTTAATATATTTTCAAAAATCTCACTAAAATTGGTAATTAAAGAAATTTGTTTTATAGTTACTAGCTAAACCAGTATCCTTTTTTTATAAATAGTGAATTCTAAAAAATCCTGTGGCCAATATCCCAATGACATACATTTATTTATAATTAAAACTAAGAATTATATTAAATACACAGATATAGATTTTAAGGTCTCAGCCCTTAAGTTATCAGTCTTGGTGCCTTGTTATTTTTCAGTTAATTTATTACTGTTTTAATTTCATATTTATTTGTAGGCAATAATACTATTGAATGTAATTTTAATTTTTTTGGCACGGTGTTTTCCCATTTTTACAAATGTTTTATTAAACTATATGTACTTCATAGTCTGCAGCTTTTCCTTAAATTTGGTTTTGTGGGACCGAATTTGCCTTTGCAGGAAAAACGCATATAGCACACATGTTTTTCTGCACCAGATGATTTCTCTAAATCGTATTATTCCAGATCTATATGATTCAATTTATAATTAATAATTAATTTACCCCTTCTTTTTGTCAGATTTTAATTTTAATTAATACGTTGACTGAATTATGACACTTCGTTTAAAATTTATTTAATTTTCAAATTGTTTTTTCGACAATTTATTCTTTTTTGCAGCTTAGGCGATGACAACTCTCATCTACCTTGACTAAACACACCCTATTGTTTCAATGGAAGAATTTTTACAAAGAGAAAACAAATCTGTGATAAAAGAGCCAATCTAGTTGATTTAGGAAACCCTAAAAGAAAAAGGAATATAAGATTATTCCATCTATTTCTGTTTAGAGGTCGCCCGGAGCGATATTGAATTACATCACTTGTTGCGTTCCGCTGTCCTCGACGATATGAATCGGCTGAAAAGAAAAACAATTTCAGGATAATGGCTTAAAAGCATGTTTTTGAGCTTTCAAGGTACTCCATATATTGCCTTTTGGATTGGATTAAATTAAATGCAAATGCTGATATCTGCGTGTTTACCCTCAAACGAGTCTATACTAATAGAACATGATGCGTTATTGAAACTGTTTTTATTTTCTTCCTTTGAATATGTAGACTGGAAGATTGTGAAAGGATTTTTTTGTTATTACTTAGGTAGGATTAATCTTTTATGTTTATTCAGAGCTGAAAACATCCTTATAGAATGAATATTCGATATACTTCAACCAATTACCTTGTTCCTAACTCTTTGATGGTTTGTGTGTAATTTCGAAATTCATATTTGCTATTTGAGCTTACTATGTACTATATAATAATTATTGTTATGAAAATTTATATTTGGTATTAAGCCATAATCTACAAAGTAAAAAAAATATTAAGACCTTCCTTTTTAATTATAATAGAAATTGTAGAATCCACTAAAACAACTACCTCATCGTAGCTAATATTGGAAGAAATTGGAATAAATTGTAGAATTCATAACATTTTGAGGCAAAAAAATATTGATAAATCATTAAAAAGTTTAATCATTTACGAGAAATCTTCATAAAAAAAAATATATTCACTCTAAGTCACAAATCACAAGAAATTGTACAAGCTCTTTCATTATTTTTGGTTCAATTTTAAATTAAAAGTCAGTTTTAACTAAAAATAATATTATTATGACAATTATACATGGTGCATTAGATAGAGAAACGCTGATTACACATTCGTCAAGCCAATTTTCAACATAAATTGACCGATATAAAGTTCATTTTGATATTCTTACCGTTTTCATGATATAGGCAGAAATTTAAATTTTACGAATTTTGGATAGGTCCTTCTCTTTTATTTATGGATATTCTTACAAACCTTAAAAACTTTCTAAACACACATTTTTACCTAGATTAAGATTCCGAAAAATTGTCTTTTCTACGAGTAGCTGATTTCGTCTCCATACACCAATTTCCATTTTTCATAAATGGAAATTATAATTAACTTAGATCTCTTTTTTTTAATTTTTCATGGTTTTCGTACACGTGATATATAGCGTATTATGTATCTTATAATAACGAAGGTATAAGCATTTTTAATGTAAAAAAGGGTTACTCGTCGAGTTGAATTTTTTTAGTGTGCCTTAGAATTTTTTAAAACGTAATAGCATGGATTAAAATGGATAAAACTCATGTTTATTATTATTTATATATATTTAGATTCTTTTTTTGTTTGTTTAAAACATAGATTACTTTGAAAACTAAATACATTATCTAGCACAAGAGTTATATTTAAATAAGTATATGCCAACCAAATAGAAAAATAAAGGCACTTTTTCCCTCAGATTAAGATGTACAAAGAATTTACGTAATTTATTTATTTATTTATTTATTTACATACACTGTTCAACAAGTAAAATACCCAATTACAGAACAGGGATATAGGAATACAAAATATATTATGATACAATATAAAATATTAAGCTAACATAGAAAAAAGGAAAGAAAGACAAAATAAAGTAACAATACATGCAAAAATAGACTACACCTAACTGACAGATTATGTAATTAGACACACATACAATAAGTGAAAGAGATCTTAAAATACTATATTTGAATTAAAGAAAAACAAAATAAAATCACTATTTAATTCAAAACTCTAACATTTATATCATTAAGGCTGCAATTAAAAAAATCGAGATCACTATACAAATTATTAAAATTGTTACAGATATTGAATATCGGTGAATTTTTCAATAATATTTGAACGAAGTATACTCGCCTGTTTTCAAAGTTAGACATAGAATATTTCTCAAGCAGATCATTTGGCGGAAAGCCAACAGTTGGACATGTACCATCTGATTTAAACCGATCTAGGATGAAAACTTCTGTGAATATTCATCATCTTGCGGGTATCTCTATCTAATTGGCACAGCTCCTCTACTGTCCACTTTACTACTCTGAAGGAGCAGAACAGAACCAGAACGGCAAGCATATTAGTTGCAGACAGCTTGTTCTTCCCCGAAAGTTCGGTAGACCAAATGTTTCGGAGGCGGTGTCTGTACTTGACGCGGAGAGAATCTTTTATTTGTGTTACATCCTGGATGTGCCTTTGTTGCAGACCCAGATATGTATAGGTCTCTCCGGCATCCAGATGTCTTAGGATGCTTCCGTCTCCGAGCTGCGCATCTTCAGAGAATTCCCCGCATCGTCCTCTCTTGAGGTGGACGACTGCACGTTTGTCCAACCCCAAACTCCATATCAATGGCCCGCGTGTATTCTTCGACCACGATAAGCGCGTTTTGTAGTTCGCGCTCTCCGGAAGCATAAAGTTTAAGGTCATCCATATGAAATAGAGGGTGACCTTATGCCTCTAGTCGCTGAGTGGTACACATTGATATCCGCGGGTTTGGCGGAGCCTAACAGACAACGGTAGCAGTGAGATGCAGAAGAGGAGAGGACTCACGCTGGAAAACTCCTCTCCTAAATGCCACCTGCTCTGTCGTGACCCGCTGTGCACCTGATGTTATGGTGAAGCGGGTTTTCCAGAGCGGCAGCAGCTGTTCTATGCATCTCACTAGTGGTGCTGGTACCGCAAGACATTCGAACAAGTACAACAATAGCTCATGCAATGTTGTATCAAATGCCTTGCGGTTATCAATCCAGGCCATCGATAGATTCCGCTTGTATTGCACAGAATCCTGTGTAATACAGCGGTCTATCAGCAGGCTGTCCTTGCAACCTGCCATGCCCTTCATGGCACCACGCTGTTCGTGTATCTGCTGGAAGACCGGATCAACAGACCTCAGTGTCCTAGCATTGAGGCAAGTGATCGGCCTATAATTCCTCGGGTCGGAAAGATACCCAAGTGCTTGTTGGACTTCCTCCGTACTGATTGCCGGGCACACTTCTTTCGGCTCTTCAAGATGTCTGTGACACAGAGCCTCGAAGTGTGCAATTGATGAAGTGTCGCTATTGAATGGACGCGTCGTTTCGTAGATTCCCTTCCAGAAGGTTTCGAGATCTTCTACAGTCGGCGGATTATCTACAACACGCTGTGGCTTATTGTTTTATTTTTTTTTTTTTCGGTTGCCCGTCGCTGGACAGTCCTCCCGTGGCCTCCGACGCCTCACGGGAGTCGCGCCAGCACATTAACCTCAGCCACTCCCCACATCCCGCAGGGTTAGTGACTGTAGGCTCCGGAATCGTGTGCCCTAAGCAGACGGAGAGAACCAAGAATGTCCGCCTTCTGCATTTGGCCTACCAGCCACTCAGCTGATTTTTGGCAGGCCGGTATGATCTTTAGTTCCGAAAGTAGCGTAGGCTTTATCCCTCCGAGTACACCGATTATAAGGACGACCATTTTTACCGAGTAGCCTGGGTACAGCACTTGGAGCTCGTCCGGAGATCGCGATATTTGGTCCGTTTCTCCTCCTCCTTCAAGGTGATGTTTTTCTCTGCAGGTGCCGAGAACTCGATGACATACATCACCTTGAGTTGATGGTCGAGGAGGACTATGTCAGGCTTGTTGGCTTGGCTTATTGTTTTTTTTTTTTTTTTTTTTTTTTTTTTTTTTTTTTTTTTTTTTTTTTCGGTTGCCCGACGCTGGACAGTCCTCCCGTGGCCTCCGACGCCTCACGGGAGTCGCGCCAGCACATTAACCTCAGCCACTCCCCACATCCCGCAGGGTTAGTGACTGTAGGCTCCGGAATCGTGTGCCCTAAGCAGACGGAGAGAACCAAGAATGACCGCCTTCTGCATTTGGCCTGCCAGCCACTCAGCTGATTTTTGGCAGGCCGGCTTATTGTTATTATTATTCTTATTATTATTCTTATTTTTGTTATTATTATTATATGCTTCATTGCGGTAAGCGATAGTCTAAATTGCTCTACAAACCAATAGTTTAAAGTATTATTTTTGTAGAGATGTAGTTACCTACCACCATTGTATACATATTCTGTATGGCAATATTAAAATACAAATAGCTCCAAAACGTTGACTTTGAAAATTTAGTAATAGCACCTTTTACCTTTTTCTATGCAGTGTTTAACTCTGGTGCCTTTTTTCGTTTTAAATGTTAAAAAATAAAACAGAAAAGTTATAGCGAAAATTCACCCCCAACAAATCATGAGATTTAGATAAAGATTTTACAAAATATGTAACATGAAGTTAATAAATGGCCCAAATTTAATTTTTGCAACTTAATACGTTTAGAATTTATTGGCAAATAACTATGTTGTTTAAAGGGTTGTAGCTCCCTTATGAACTGATTTAAGGCAAATATTTATATACAAAACTCAACTTATTTTTTCTTAGTTCTACCAACTTGAAGAAAGGTACTTAATTATGGAACACCCTGTATAATAATATATAAGGTGCTCCATTTTAAAAAATGCAAATGCGTAATTGTTTTAGACAATGCTTCGTATCATTCGCGACAAATCGAAAAAATAGCAAATACTGGAACAAAGAAAAAAGAAATTCAAGAATTTCTCCGAAAATATAATTTAGAATTTCAAAAAAATTTTAGAAAGAAAGATCTTTTGGATATTGTTAAGAAGCAAAATTTCTCAAAATAATATGTAATTGATAAAATGGCTGAAGCTCAAGGACATACATTTTTACGGTTGCCCCCATATTTTTGTATTTTCAACCCGATCGAACTAATATGGGGTCAGCTGAAAAGAAGCATTCGAAAAAATAACACCTTTCCCAAATTTGATGCTAAAGTAATCGACCTTATTAAAGCTGAAGTGAGAGAAATAACACCAAGTTACTGGCAAAATTGTATTCAGCATGTCATTAAAATTGAAGATGAATACATTAAGTTAGGAAAAAGCATCAGCCCTAATCAAAACCGTTTAATAATATATCTTGATTCAGATACCGATTTAGAAAGTAGTTGTGAAGTGTTTATTTAATCTGGATCAATTAGATCAAGTTAGGGTTATTGATATAAATATAATATTTTATTTATTTAAAGAATTTAAAGATTTGCTTTATTTCTTTTACCTATTTTAATAATATCGATAACCTTAACTCTGAACCCACAATCTTTGGCAAGGACTTGCTCGTACTTCCTCGCTGGGCAACAATAATAATTCGATATATTAAATTATTATTGGCTAAACTGAGCAACAAGAGAATATTGGATATAATTTTAATTTAGACTAACAAAATTCATCAATGCTCCACCAATATATAAAATATTATTCCTATCTTGACACAAGCAAAACAGAGTAATTTTTTTAAATGTATCATGGTATCAAATAACTATTTATTTATCAAAGATACAATACTTTTAAATTTCTAACATTGTGTGTCTCAACGCACAAAAATTTTAAGTACGGTACTGAGTCGCATGTAATTACGCCGGCTTTGACACTTTTATGGCCAGTTTTATGGCCTTTTTTATGTGTCTCTTAAAGTCGTGGTCTACTTTACATCTCCTCGAAAATATTTACTAGTTCAATATATTTTTCTGTTCCATAGTGTATAATAGCTCAAAAACATCATTCGATTTTCCAACCAGGATAATTCAGTGTATATCTTTGGGGAAATTGGTAGTGCGAAATTATTCATAGTAGTCAACAGATAGAACTCGTACTGAAATTGGGGTCTAAATGTAAGCCCAAAGGGTAAATAACTAGATAGGTAATTTGACAGAAATTTCACAGTTAACACGTGTACTCTATGCGTTTCAAATGCCAACACTGCTGGTAATTAGTTGGCTTATAGTAAGGTAATTAATAAGTAGGTTTAATAACACATTATTAATTAAATTATGGTAACCAAGGTAGGATAATTAGTAATTACATCAGATGCTTTATTAGTATGTGTCTCCGGTCAAATTATTACACATTAAGCATACAGGATAGTTTGCGAAAACTTAGGTTGCAAAGGCCTACCGACATATTAATAGGATATTGTTCAATGAATGAGAAAGTTGGCCATTTCCATGAGGATGAAATTTTTGCGACACAAGCCGAATGTGCGTGGAGCAATTCATCCGAATAGAAATGGCCAATTCTCACAAGTTAAACACTATACTGTTTCCAATCGTATTAAATAAAATGGAAAAATATTGCAATTATCTATTTATTTTTTTTTACAATATTAATATTAATAGTTCCATAATTGATAATACTGAGAGTCGGAGAATTTACATCAACATTGAGATTCTTATTAGTCATCACATTTGTGTTATTTGCACTTGTGGTGGGATTATTATTGTTAATAGCACTAAGAATCTTACTTGCAATATCCATTTTGTTTTTCATCGTATCATCTATGTAGCCCTCGGCTACAGTAGATGATTTCCAGCCTCCGTATCTCTTTAAAGCTGTTATACCTGCTCCTGCGTCTATAAGTATTATCGCAGATAATCTGCGGAAGCTATGTCCGGTGTATAGATGTGGATCTGGAAGTTTCAAAAACGTTGCTACCTGTTTGCCCATTATATTCAATTTATTAATTCCAATTTCCTGCATAGTGCGCTTGCCCTTTTGATAATTTAAAAAAAGAGCCTGTGTTGCATTCGGTGGTCTGAGACTTATATAGTTTTTGATAATTTGATAATAATCGCCAGTTACAGAAAATTTTCGAACAGTTTTAGTTTTTGTTATTGGAACTGTCACACGCACAGAATTATTTAAATGTTTCAAGTCGTCAATTTTCATCGCCTTCAATTCACATGATCAACTTATGCCCATTACTCCCATGATGAAGAAAACCTAAAATCAAATTAACTACAATTTGTCCATCAGGAACTACATAGGTATACATTTTTACCTTCATAGCAAGATACACTTTGTCTGGTGCATTTTTTTATAAAATTATCAATCTCTTGATCTGTGAAGGTTTTGAACTTATTAGCTTGGTAGCCCTCCGATTTGCGTTTCAAAAAGGGCCCTCAATTTTGAATATTGTTCAATATTCACTTCATTGTTTAAATTTAAAGTACTCCGTAACATCGAATATATTGACCACAAAATTGAGGACTTGTATTTAGTTTGTAGCTCACCAAAATAAGCCATCAATACATTTTCGGAAATGGAATTTATCGTCTTCTTTTTGCGCCAGTCCATAAAAGTGGAATAAGTTTGCTCATATTTTTTTTCCGGATCTTTCAGTAAGGAGGTTAAGTGAGCTTTGTTTCACAGCGTTCACAATTTCTGGTGGCGTACTATCAATAATCTCCTCATCGGAAGAAACATTCTTTATTCCCATCTATTTAAACGATTTTTGTAGAAATTTTCGCACTATTTCGCAACAACACCATTGAAAATCACTAAAACTCAATCACAAATGAAAAGTTTTGACAAATAGCGTCAGATTGTTGACAGATGAGTCCATTTTAAAAGGGGAGGTCGGACAACAGGATGTGTTGAAAAAGTGGAAACGCCGGCTTCTCATTGGTCGAGAAGTGTTGAGAAAGTAAACTTTTCTACACAGGTTGAAAAGAATGGGGTTATTAGATAAGGCAGTTTACTTAACATGAAGAAATAAAAAACCGTTTTATCTTCTTACACAATCGATATATTAATTTAGCGCAGATTCAATTTCTGACAGTTCCGGATATAAATTGGGTTATTTCTATGCAGCAACAGAAATGCACCACGCACTCTGCCAACTTAACCGATTCGACTAGACTGCCTAGAATCTAGACCACAAGAATGGAGATTACACAGAATGGACACTTCGAGAATAATAAATGAAATAGCTAGACAATTTCTATGACCTCGCTGTTGATCCATCATTGTCGACTACCAAAATCTTTGTATTTATGAATGAAAGGGCGTGATAGAAGTCGCCAATCATGATTAATTCTGAGTAAGAATTTTAGTTTTACCACGTTTTACCCTGGATTTAACTATTTTGATTTTATAAAACTTTATTTTTTCGAATCGATTTAAATGGATGAACTGGAAGTAGTAAACCTTATTACAAATTACAATAAGGATCATTCCTTTCAGTGTGTTCATATAAATCAGTTTGAAAAAAGTTGCTTATTATTTTAATCTAACCCTAGATTTATCAAATGAAGGGTAAGTTCAATATAGAAGTATATAGCTACAACGGAAATGTTCTGCGGTGTTACAAAAGTTTTCAATTTTTCTTCACGAATCTGTATATTTCCCCATTAAAATTATATTACATTTAACATATTTTGAGTAATAGAGTAATTTCAACTAATAAATTAAAATATAATTTTAATAGATATGTGTGAAGGGCACTGCTATTTAGAGGCGTTTATTGGTATCTTAATTCTTCACTTTCATACATATATTATCAGGGGCTGGAAACGTATTCCATTTTTCAGAACCGGCACTTATAAAACAAATAAACACACCCCATAAAAATTCATATGATGTGTTTATTGTGCGTGTATCCGGGACTCTCCTATCTAAAATTTGCTTGGAAGTTTGGCTGGTGATATCCCCAGTTCAGTTACGTGAAAGTATTGTGTTGGTGTAATTGGTTCTCGCATAAAATGCTCTAAGCAATGGCGCAGTTACTACCGTTTGTACATAAACTACAAAAAAATTATTAAAAATACGATGACAAGAACAGAGATTTCCAGAAAAAATAATGATGAGTATTACATAAGCTTTTAAACCTATCATGTATTGGAAGTAATATTTAATTTATTGTCTACCTAAAACTTTTTTTATACCAGCGCATTGTGATAAGAATGACAGTATAAAATATAAATATATGTAATACCGAGTATAATACCCAATAATTATTTTATTATTTTTACTGGAAATGAATAAATACATAGCAAGAATATGTAAAATGTTTTAAAACAACAGAGATGGTTGACATGTAATCGACGTATATGTAGTTGATACATGGTGTGACTGTGGAAGACATTTAAATTCGGCTATCCATCGACAAAATATTACTGGTACAGTTACAAATGAGGAATATTTTTATGATTTATGTGTCATATTCTCTGCATGTAGATTTCCTAGTAGCTATACATTGCGTAAAACAATTACAGTGGATAAAACAACTTACTTTCAGTGTAATATGAGTGTTAATAAGAATTTTAAGTGTTCAAAAGGCTTTGTCACTATCAGGCAACAAAAGTCTGAAAAATGTTTTACACAGTAACCTGGGATATAATAGAATTTATTTGTTTATTTATTTCAGATACACCATCCAACAGTATTTGCATACTAATTATAGGATAGGAATACAGCATAATTAACAAAAAAAAAATAAAATAATAATAGATTACAAAAAAAAAAAAAAATAAGAAATATTAATTACAAAAAAAAATTGGCAATTGAAAATTGACAATTATTACAATGCATTTGAAGCAGCAAAAATAGAAATACATTAAACAGCACTTACATTACTTTTTACAAATAACTTTTTGATCGAGTTAATACTACAGATAAAAATATCCAAATTATCTTAAACTGAATGATAGTTGTTGCATAAACAAAATAAAGGTGAAAATTTAAGTAAATTGGTCCTTGGGGTTAGTAAATAGAAAGTGACAGTGTGCCTAGTTGCGATTGAAGTAATATTAAAATTAAGTTGACTTAAAATAGAAGGGCAGTCTATCTTATTATGAATAATATTACGTAAGAATATAAGAGAATGCATTTCCCTTCTATCTTTTAGACTAAACATATTATGCCTAATTAACAGTTGTTCATGTGGCGCTCCAATAACTGTGGAAATGCCATCGATCTTAAAGGATACGTGCTTTATAAATTTGCGCTGAATATTTTCTAAATTATTACTATATATTTGATACCCAGGATTCCAAATTATACTAGCATATTCTATCTTAGATAGAATAAAAAGAATTAAACAATAAAAACAAACCGCCAGTGTCATTAAATTCTCGTGAATGCCTTATAACGAAACCAAGGTTTTTGTAACTAGAAAGTACAACAGCATTTATATGACGATTAAAGTTCAGCTTTGAATCTAAATAACTCCTTTAAATTCAGTTACTCTATTTAGAGACATATTATTGAGTGTATAATAATTGTAAATATACGGTTCAATTTTTTTTGTGAAAGATAGAACGTTGCACTTTTGTACTCTCAATGCCAAGTTATTTTTTACACACCAGTCATTAATTTTACTTGCAATTGAAGGGAATCGCAGGTAGAATTAATATCACAATAAATTTTCAAATCATCTGCATATAGAACACAATTAACGTCAATCATATCCACAATGTCGTTGATAAAAATAACGAAAAGAAGAGGCCCAAGTATGGAACCCTGTGGTACACCAGATGATGCAATGAATTCGCCAGACTTGAAACCACGGTATTCCACGAATTGGTGCCTGCACTGCAAGTATGATGAAAAAAGTTTAGATAGTTCTTCTGAAAAACCAAACTGCTTAAGTTTATACAAAAAGAATACCATGATCAAGACTGTCGAACGCCTTACTAAAGTCTGTATAGATGACGTCAGCTTGTCCACCAGAATCCACAGATTCGGAAATGTACTGTGTTAAGCAAAAAATTAGTAGTGGTAGACCGACCCTGCATGAAACCATGCTGAAAGTCGCTAATCAACCTATAAGTGCTAGCATAAATTTCTTTATGCAGTAACATTTCAAAAGCCTTGGAAAAGTTAGAGATAATCGTGATAGGTAGAATTTGCACCATTAACCTCGGTAAATATGGAATATCCATTTTCCTGGTACAAACATATGTACAGACCAAATTGCTCAAATTTAACAGACACAAATTCACAACGAATATTAGTTATGACATGACCATGTATGCAGTAGTAGCTACCAGTTCTTGATTCCAAACTAGTTTCCTGACCTTGGTGATCATGTTGTCAGACTTTTCTTCTTGCTTGGTATTTTGAGTGGATTGGTCTAAATTTACTGGGATTTGTTAGAAAATAATGTTGATCTAATGTAGCCCGATATTATGGAGAACGATAAGAAATACTTTGACGATAATTTGGCACACTATGCACGGCGCGTGTTAGACTTTCCCTAACAGGTGGATAGGAAGAAGAGGAAGTATCGATTGGCCAGCTAGATCGCCTGACCTGATTCCGTTGGATTATTTTCTCTGGACTAATTAAAGAGCAAAGTTTACATAAATAGTACGGCAGTAGAGTTAATACAGATTTGGTATTTTAAAGGAAGTAATGATTCGTTCATTTTTGTTTCGTTTCGTGTTACATGTTATCAAATACTAATCATTAGTAAGCATATACTCACCATTTTACTCTATGATATTTTTATTCGGTGGTTATTTACATATGGACGTATTGTACATATTTCATATTCCAATATTTGAGAATAATATTTGCATATTTCATGATATTATTGACTTTAATACATACATTTGCTCTCAAAAATATTAACTATTGCATTAAGTAAAATATAACGTTAAAGGTTTTAGTTAAAATTATCATATCTTAGATTTATTTTAATAAACGCTTATTACAAAAAACACTTTTTATCTCGACATTTTTCACAAGGGAAATTGTCTTCTACTTCTTAATACTGAGATTTTAAAATTCATTAGGTCAATTAATTTTCATTTATCTTAATCATCTTGCGGTATACTTACGGAGCATTTTTAATGACATTATTAACAGCGACTATGTTAATAATTAACTTTTTAAACAAAATTTCAGACTGAATTAATCTGTTATTTAAAATTTGCTGATAGTTTTATAAGAAGATAAAATTAATAGAGTTAAGGTATCCTTACCTATTTGGAGTACCAAATTTCAGTTGCCGCAAAACTGTTGGAATCAGCTCCTGTAAATGAAAGGCATTTAGAAATATATAATTTATACATTAATAACTACAAAGCATTATTTTTACAGGAAACATGCTTTTATAGAACATTTTTTTATATATATTTTTCATATACATAGGTAGATGCAAAATTAATAAAATCATATCATGAGTCATTCACATACAAAACAATCTATTTTAAAGCACAAAATTAATGATTTGATAAAATAATTTATTTTTATAGAAGTCTGAAATTTTATTAATAAACTATTATTAATAGTGATATGTAGGAGTTTATTCTAGAACTGCTTAAATACCATCAAGTCATTATAATTATTGACCAATTATTGAGATTCGCTTAAAAGTGTCTTAATTAACATTCGTTGTAAAATGGTATAAAGTACATACAACTGTTCTAATTGGCGGTTAACTAATATTTCGGAACGACCTTTGCAACCCTTTGCGTACAACAAAGAAAGTTCACTGTAGCGAAAGATTTCAAATTAGTTCTTTTGAAGTGTCCAAAACCTCATATAGTTCTATACCTACGTACTTTATATACATAGTGGTCCACCGAAAACAGTTCACCCGAGTTTATGTAACATAAATATAATAAATCTAATATTCTGCCGACTCTGTGATGTATAAATACATATATTTTTCTTATTTAAAAAAAAAAACTGTATTTCTTATAATAGTAAAATAGATGTAGTTTATTTAAAACTTATTTGCAACATAAAAAACGTCGGCTTCTTTGACGGCGGTAAATGTATCAAAAAAGGGCGTTTTTTATGTTGCAAATAATTTTGAAATAAACTTTACATTAAATATATTTTTAGTGTAAAAAAACATGGATGATATAAATAGGTATATAAATGAACTAGAAAATTATAATCATAGAATTTGTAATAAACGATAAAACTTAATTAACTAAACAATAAATAATTTAAAAAC
Organism: Rhamnusium bicolor; assembly: GCA_029963845.1. Classification (NCBI taxonomy): domain Eukaryota; kingdom Metazoa; phylum Arthropoda; class Insecta; order Coleoptera; family Cerambycidae; genus Rhamnusium; species Rhamnusium bicolor. Next base: position 14,714 of record JANEYF010001525.1, on the reverse strand, counting down.
AGGAAAAAATATTATTGACATGAATATACGCAGCGTGCAAAAAAATTTTGAGGAATGTGTGGTATTCTTATTCTTTATCTTTCACTTATAATATTGTAATATTGACGGAGACTTGGTATATAGAAAACGTTGAACTGTATAATATAAAAAATTACAATTTATGTTATAATATTATTTCTGACAATATAAAAAACATTCATCACAATAACCTATTTTGTAAAAAATTATCAATATTTGTTATACAAAATTTTTATTTATTCGTGGAAATATTTTCATAATTAAAGTATTTTTGTATGTTTATAACTAGAAATCACACCATGTTTGGCTTGGAATAATCGGTAGTAGAATCACTGGTCCAATAATATTTGAAAGACCCCTAGCTAGTGCCAGATACTTGGGATTTCTGCAAAATGAAATTGAGGAGAGTTTAGCTGAATTACCTTTCCATTTACGACAGGGAATGTATTTCCAACAAGATGGTGCTCCTTTCCATAATTCAAGGATAGTAATTGATTACCTTCAATGGAGATTCGGAGAAAACGTAATTTCAACGAAGTGGTCCTGTGAGGTGGCCTCCAAGGTCACCTGATTTAACACCCCTTGACTTCTTTGTTTGGGGTCATTTAAAAAAATATTGTCTATGCAACCGCCGTTAAAATACGTGAAGATCTGGAGCTACGAGTAAGACTCGCAGTTAATAATATAACGGTCCAGCAATTGGCGAACGTTCTTTGACAAACAGCTATACAAGTTCAGAAGTGCATTGACGTTAATGGACAGCATTTTGAACAACTGTTGTAATGTTTTGTGTTCATTTTTTGTATTCCAAAGCCACCTTATGTATAACAAGGTAATAGAACAAAATTGTATTTTCTTATTTTCTTTTAAGCTGCAATTTTGTTTCTATTTATTGTACATTTTAATACGACATATGAATAAATTCCTTACCAATAATACTAATAAATAGTACCACGGTACCAATACGGTTCCATTTGATAAATTGAGTTTGGCCCCAAAAACCATTTTGATGAACTTTATTTTCTCATAAATCACATAATTTAGTATTTTTGACGGGATTTCGATTTTTCTAGCATTACACGAGTCATTTAGAATAAATCGGAACCTCATGGCACACTTAAATGGAAAATTAAAAATTATATTATAAAAAATATTGACGTTTGAAATGTCACTTATTTGGTATCGTTGGATTCAGAAAATTATGCAGAAATCAAAAATGTAATAAAATACAGGATATTTCATTTAAAATTTGAAAATTAGTGTCACTTGTATGTCTAAAAGTGCCGCTATTATGTATATAAGATATCCCAAATTTCAATCAATTATCTTCAAAACTAAAGGAGAAAAGGGGGTGTACCATGATTCTGTTACATCCGGTATAAAGAAATGTATTATAACTTTGAGTTAAGTAAAATTTGATTTGATTTGATTTGATACCATTTTGATTCAACTTGATATGTGCACCCAAAATTTCAAATGGCAAGAGAGATCAAGTGAAACATCATTTTAGAGTCTGTTAAATTCTCTTTATAACGACAGTTTTCTATTTTCAGTAAACTGCCTTCGAAACATTTTTTACGTAAATTACTTACGTGTCAGTTAATGATACGGAGGGCATACAAAAATAAGAGAATCCGCATCATCACTGACAGCCAAGCAGCCCTCAGAGCTCTGGAAGTAGTAGAAATACGATCTAAAACAGTAAAAGAGTGCCTGGAATCCCTGGAGAAACTTACAGAACACAACAGTGTACAACTGGAGTGGACACGAGGACACCAGGGAAATACGGGAAACGAAAAAGCAGACATGCTAGCCAGAAAAGGCGCTAAATCAATTCTCAGTAACCGACCTGCGGGGTATCTTATAACACCGCGAAAGGATCGGTAAAGGAACTATTAAGACAGAAACACTACTCGCAGTGGATAGAGATACCGGGAATGAGGCAGTCACGCTTGTTGATCGGAGAAATATCTAGAGCAAGGATCAACGAAATGGTAAAGCTGAGCAGAAAACAGCTGAGGTGTGCAGTGGGAATATTAACAGGACACTGCACACTAAACAAACACCTAACCAATATGAGGGTGAAAGACAATCCAGATTGTAGGATGTGTGGTGAAGAATAAGAAACTCCCCACCACATCTTATGCGAATGCCCAGCCTTAACGGCAATGAGACTAACACACGTCGAGGGACCACTTTTAACCCCGGAAGAGATAGCCAGAGCTCCCATAAACTGTATACTCGCCTTCTGGAATAGAACGGGTCTTATGGAGTAATGAGACTATGGGGTACAATAAGCTTAAGCTTCAGTACAGCAGGTAGTCAAAACCGCAACCCATAAGGAAAAAAATACGTGTCAGTTAATGATTAAATGATTAAATGTTCAAAAAGTCCTCAACCAACATTCAAACAAGCCTTTGTTCAAGATAGTGTCGGATATTCTGTATCGTATCTGGAGTAAGTTGACAGAATTCGTGCGTGATACTTTGCTGCAAATCTTCTGAAGAATTGTTATATTCTATTTACAATAGTACTTTACATTTGTAAATGCAATCCTGTTAGAAAAACGTGTCGGTGCAAAAAAATGCAAGAACGTTTTAACGATGTTTATAAAGTAACAATGATTATTTCAGTACATATTTTTTCTGTCAAGTGAATTGTGAACTATTCAGACTATTAACAGGTTTCAGTTTGTTTTATTTTTTTATAAACTCATAAATGGTACATTGCAGAAAATAATTATATCACTTTACTTTAAAAACACGAAATGTGCAAGAATGATGAACGGCAAATTTAATCAACTAGACACATGTAGATAAACATGTCCATCATCCTTATGTTTTGGAATTAGTGGCAAACAAAATGAGAAATGCTGAAAATCCTATAATAAATTAAGCAGCGAAAGCGGCAGTTCTGGGCCACGTTGCTATGGAACATGATCTGAGTACAAGAAAATTGTCTGATGTAGTGGATGTTTCTCGTTCTACTGTCCAAGAATTGAAAGCATTACAAATTCCATTCCAATAAAATTAATTTATTCTAAAAACTTGATGAAGATGACATTGATTGGCTTTTGCAATTTTCTGAGCTAATATCCGTATGGATAATTAATCTGAACGCGTTTGCTTTTCCGATGAATGCTCATTTTTACTTGCTTTTTTAACTCACAATCTAAGAATGTCTCTTATAAAAAAAAAAAAAAATAAAAAAAAAAAAAAAAAAAAAAAAAAAAAAAAAAAAAAAAAAAAAAAAAAAAAAAAAAAAAAAAAAAAAAAAAAATAAAAAATTATTTTTAAAAAAAAAAGGGGGGGGGGGGGGGGGGGAAAAAAAAAAAAAAAAAAAAAAGGAAAAAAAAAAAAAAAATTAAAAAAAAAAAAAAAAAAAAAAAAAAAAAAAAAAAAGTAAAAAAAAAAAAAAAAAAAAAAAAATTGCGGGCGCGGGGGTGAAAATTAAAAAATCTGCAGAAGTATAATAATGATTTAATGTATGATAGTAATTTAATTAAAGTATGACTAAAAAGTAGAAAATAAAAAAGTGTATAAAAAAAATGTTGGTGGCGCGGGGGTGAAAATTTAAAAATCTGCAAAAACATGATAATAATTTAATTAAAGTATGACTAAAAAGCAGAAAATAAAATTAATACAAAATATTTTAAAACTTGCTTTTCTTAGTCATACTAAAAAGTAAAAAATAATTTTTTTGCTAAAAAAAAAAGCCACAAAAAGCAAGGCGGACGCACTTTGTACAATCTGCGTACATTCATACAAAGTGCGCAGTTGTTTTTTTGACTTTTTTTTTTGGCAAAGAAATTATTTTTTACTTTTCAGTACGACTAAGAAAAGTTCTTAAAAAAAACATTCTTTTTTTGTAATTGGTAATTAGTTCTCCATATTTCACGTACATACTCAACATACAGAGAAATCAAATGTCTGGGCAGATATTTTTGGTGATCGTGTTGTCGGACTTTTTGTCTTGTCAGGTAATTTTAACTGGATTTGTTGATCCAATGTTGATCGATATTATCGAGAATGAAGAGCATTATCTCAGAGATAAAGCGTCATTAAAATATAAAAAGTCAAAAACTAATGAAGATATTACAAACATTTTAATAATTATACTAATACGACTATTAAAATGAAGGCATATTTATACCATAAAGGAACTAGTAATATTAAATATGTGCCCCTTGTAGCTCCTAAATTTTTTTTGCCACCTTCTCAAATTAAACTTGGGGTAATGAAACATTTTGTGAAGGCTATGAATAAAGAGGGTGAAAGATTTAAACACTTAAAGGAACTTTTTCCCCAATTAAGGTATTTTTATTGGTCCTCATATTAGAAAATTACTTGACAATGCAGATTTTAAAAGAATACTTAACAGACAGGAGGGATGAGGTAGGAACCGGATATGGGTGATGAGGAATTTACGGTGAGGTGCCATCCGGGAGTTGGCGCCGGAGGCCTGGCGACTCAAAGCTTGGAACTCATTTATAAGTGTGGTCAGGGGATTTGTAGGGAACAAGAAGGATGAGAACTACAAACAACTAGTAAGCGAACTTTTAGATTCATACCAAATTCCTGGTCATGTCTTTAAAAATTCCCTTTCTGCATTCCCATTTAAATATTTTTCCTGGAAATTTGGGTGCAGTAGTGACAAGCTCGGCGACGAGCAAAGAGAAAGATTTCATCAAGATATCAGGACAATGGAAATCCATTATCAAGGACGATGAGATCCAGCCATAATGGGTAATTACTATTGGTTCTTAAAGCGAGACGAAAGGAAAAAAATAAACGGAGCATGTTTTTCAAAAATTATTCTCTATCTTTGTAAATATATCTATGTAAGCGTAATATATGTCATATACATCATTGATATATAGCTATAAATAGATTAATAAAATTAACAATAATGTTATTCCTACCCATAATGTTTTATTAATGTAACAAGAAAACGTTACGTGTTACGACTTCTTGTTTGTCATTTCTGTAATCAGAAGTGGGATATGCTATTCAGGTACAAGTAACGGAAAAAAATATTTTTTTTTGTCCGCTAGTATGATTCTATGGTAATTATTATGTCATTGTGAATAAGAGATTTTATCAATTTGTAAATAATAAATAAATAAAAAAGTAAATTCAACGAACAGACAAGCAATGTCAATGTAAACATATATTTTTGACAAACAGGCACAGTAATGGGCTCCTCTTAAAAAATTAAATAATTTAGTGGTCTGTCGAAATTTTTCAGAAGATTTCAAATATCACTTTTGAGCAAACAATAATTTATACACAGGTGTTCAAGGATATTATTTACAAACATGCAATGAAATGATGTTAATATTGTTAACCCTCTTTTGTGATACCTTGTTATAATTAGGCAAGTAACAGCTATGTGTTGGCGCAATGATGTCAAGTGGTGCATTACGTAATATATTATTTAAGCAGCAGCGTCCCCTTCTATCCAACCTGTGATTTACACGCACATAAATTATAGCGGTGACCAACGCTTTCTTGATGTAAGTGCTCTTGCAGGAATGTTATTAAACATTTATCAGCATGAGTTTTGTATATGTAATATTCTGTATTCAGTAATGTACTCATTTGTATTTTCTAGTTCATAAGTTTTTTCTGTAACTCGCAAAAATTTTACTTGTCACCATTGCAATAATATGTAAGTTTTGTAATAATCTGTATTGGTTTACTACGAAGAAATCGCCTGTGATATATTTTCAAGAGGCTTATTCATTATGAAAATATTTCAATATGACTGTGAAGACGATATACGTTTCAACTAAAGAAAGCTTAACATATATTTTCGATCAGAGTGTGAGAAAGTACATCAAAATGTTGATGACAACGTAACAGACCATGTAAAAATAGCAGCCACGACTAAATAATCAAATTATTGATTGTTAGGTCAATATGGAGCTAGACATAAAATTGTCTAAATGATTATATAGAATTTATGAAAAATCTGATATTTTTGTATTTACTTTTATATACCTATAGTTAAACAAATATTATTTATGTATATATGTATATTTATTTATTTATTTATTTATTTATTTACACCATTTAACGGGAAACTATTTACAAATTGGGAATTACAAAAATATAATATAAAATAATATTTGTATGCACCATGTCATCAGATACAATGATCAGAGTCAAGGCAAATCCTTTTTGAAATCGCACTAGCATTCGATAAACACTAAAACTGATTTTTAGAATTTCAATGAAACAAATTCTTACCAAGGAATTTTAGTTTGGAGCATTGATTACCTGACTGCAGTGGCGTATCCAATCATAGCCTTTGGGGAATATAAAAACAATATAAAAGCTATCTCTACAGGGTGTTCGAAAATTATGAGCATAAAATTCAATGATTCTACGTATAAAAATAATGTTACAAGTTCGTATAATATTTTTGTAAAGCCTCATTACTAGGGGAGTTGCATAACCTGTGTTTTTATGCGTGTTAGTTAAAGTTTAAGAGGATTTAGTGAATTTCGCTAAACTATAAATGCATTTTTCTCAGAAACGGTTGATTTTATCGGCCTGAAACAAGAAATATCTGATTCAATAATAAATTAATAAATTATTGAAAAAAATGTAAATAAAAAAGTTATATCAAATTTGTGGTCCACAATGGGGTTTTAAGCCCTTTAAGGTTTTCCAATTCTTATGAAATTTTTTATGTTGGTATAATTTACTACGTATAACAAGTGCACCAAATTTGAAAAAATCGCTTTACTAGCAAAAAAGTTTTGACAATATATTAATCCGAACAAATTAATTCTAAGATTATTATGTAACTCCGCTGATATTAAGATTTCGAAAAAAGGGTTATATGAACTTGTACCTCCTTATGTGTAAAATCACCCCCTGAATTTTTTGCTCATAATTTTCGGACACCCTGTATATTCAACAAATGTACCTCAATGGCGTATTTCAGAGCAGGGTTCCGTAAAACTGAATTATTTTTGGAAAATATTGTATGTCGAAAGCATTTTGGCAAATACTCTTTATATCCCATGATGACGAGGAATAGCAGACTAAACAGGATAATAATATAATAATAAAAATAATAACACCACATGTAATGGCAACCGTCTTTATCCCTGAATGTCTTAAATGACATTGTGCGGGAAAAGAGTTACACATTAAGAGACAACGGACATACATCCAATATCCGAGTATACTACGATTAATCTCTCTCACAGAAAAATCCTAGTGCCACGGCTGGGAATCGAACCCGGGACCCCGAGGTTTCGAGGCAAGTACGTCACCTCTAGACCACGGAGCCATATAAATAATATAATAATAATAATAACACCACATGTAATGACAACCCTTTTCTTGAATGTCTCAAATGACATTTTGCGGAAGAGGGTTACACATTAAGAGACAACGGACATACATCATATAAATACATAATAAAAAGTTAATTTACACTATGATGGTGAGACAGACCCTAGAATAAAAGGTGTCTCAACAGGAACTGCATCGATCGATATAGGGAAAAGTACGAACCAGAAAATTTTGAAAATTTAGGGAATTACTAATGGCAGTGTGGTCAATACAACTAAAATAATTACAAGCATCTGGCACTTCCGGTTATACCGGAAGTCGATACCACCTTGCTTATTTTAATTGTAATTCCCTATATATTTTAGGGGTTTCGAAAAGAGTATAAAATTCTGAATCAAAAACATGCCCTATTTCTAAATCAGCCGTTTCAGAGATATTTGACACTTAAAAAATTGTTTGACAGGTGTAATGGTTTACAATAAGGTTATTGTAGTAACCGTTATAGCTTTCTTCGTGTAAAATATACTCATTTGCTTTTTGGCATGCAAAATGACCATATGGGGAACTACACTCTACAGTTTAAAGAAATTCAATAATGGTATACCAAGTATCCCATTTTTGACATTACATTTTGTAAACTTCAAACCACGAAAACTTGCTTAAGTCAAATGGAACACATTGTATTTTTTTAAATCAAGTTATGTATAATTCAATTCCTTTTTTTTCTGATATAAACATTGAGGGGGTTTATATTACAACTTTTTGAAATATTTGCGATTTTCTTAGAAATTCAAGAATTTTTAGTAAACATTTTATCAAATTAGCCATGATTAGAAACAATCAGTAATGTCAGTCATTCTCTTATGTCAAAAAATGCCACCGCGTTTAAATTACACCCACGAAGACTTTTTGAATTTGGTTATTATTTATGGAGAATGTGATAAAGTAACATCAAAAAACTTGTAGTATATTTGCTACTCAATATTCAGAAAAACGGAAACCATCACCAAACACTGTAAAACGCATACTGGATAATTTTAAAAACTATGGATCCGTCAAGGCAAGAAATCAAAAGCGGAAGCCTATTGTTGATCACGAAAACGTAGAAATAGCAATTCTGGGATATTTTCATGCATTTCCAATGATGACATTAAGACAAGCTGCTCTGGAATCAGGACTATGCAAGTTCACAGAATCTTAATTAAACATAAATTTCAATCGCTTTTGTTCCAAATGGTCCAACGATTAAAAGAAACAGATTTCATAAGAGAAAATTTTTGTGAATTTATTCTAATAAGGTCTTGGGAGCGCGACGATTCTTATTTGGAGAATATTATATGGTCAGATGAAACTAGATTTACCAAAAAATGCACTTTTTAACCGATTCAAATTTTGAACAATTATTAAGTTAAAATGGAATCATGTTTTTAGTTGATTTTACCTTAGCTATTTTCAGTGTAGCGAAAGTTTTCAAGCCAATTAATAGGCATGTTACAGTGTTTAGTGTTATTTTCCGTTTTTGTAGATATCTAGTAACAGAATGTACTACAAGTTCTTGATATTACTTTATCACGTTCTCCAAAATAATAAATAAATTGAAAAAGTCTTCGTGAGTGTAATTTAATCGCGGTGGCATTTTTTTTTACATACGAAAGATGACTGAATCTGATTTTTCTAATCATGGCTAATTTGATAATAATGTTTAGTAAAAATTCTCGAATTTCTGAACATCACAAATATTTCAAAAAGTTGTAACTTAAACCCCCACCTAATGCTTATATCTGAAAATATGGAATTTAATTATACATAACATGTTTAAAATAATATAGGGTGTTCTATTTGACTTAAGCAAGTTTTGGGTGACGTTTGCTAATGTAACCTCAACAATGGAACAATTTATATAATATTATTGATTATCTTTAATCTGGGAAGCGTAGCTGACAATAATGTCTTTCTGCATGCCCAAAACAAATGAGGATCTGTTAACGGAGAGTTATAAAGTTCCTGTAAACCATTACACCTGCACAATTTAATGTCAAATATCTGAACGATGCGTAGCATAGGCTACACGTTTTTAACTGAGAATTGGAAGGGGAGATTTTTTTTATTACTTTAATAACATCTAAGTTTAAAATAATCCTGTTTTTTTTTTTTATTTAAATGTCTTATTTTAGAAAAATTTGTAAAGGTTTCAAGCGCTATTTAAACGGTCAGATATTACCGTTTTTCCCAAGCTAATTGTATTTTGTAGTATTCGCCGTGACGTAACAAATGGACTAGCACAGATTCTTCGAGAATACTAATGCAGCATTGTCCATATATCTAAATAAATTAAGATAATATTGTGTTGATGTAAAGCAATCCTTTATTATAGTATTATATTTGACTATTACAAAACCCATTAGACATTAATCGATGGTTAAATCATGGTTGACTGCTTACCTTTGTGTTTAAAGAAAATTTTAAAAAGCTCAGATATTAAACTTCAGAACCCAATGCTTCTTTTAGAAATATGGCAACGGGCTAATTGATATTAACCTTGAATATTAACTTTGTAATGCGCGCGTGTATCTACTTGATTACATCAAGTTTTCAGACGCCGATTGAATTCTTTGCAATACATCCTCATTTCCAGCATTTTCATTTCACAATTAAAGAAAATATAGTTACTAAAATTATATCTTTAGAATATTTATAGTGAATTAAAGGTCTCTACTATAAACCTGAGTTTGCTTTTGTAATTTTGATTACAGTCCCCTCGCCTATTGTATGCTCTTTTCGAAAACCCTAAATATATAGAGTATTCTATTTAAAATAAGCAAGTTGATATCGACTTTCGGTATAACCGGAAGTGTCAGATACTTGTAATTATTTTAGTTGGATTAACCACACTACCTCTAGTAATTTCCTAAATTTTCAAAATTTTCTGATGCGTACTTTTCCCTATATCGATCGATGCATTTCCTGGTGAGACACCTTGTATACTGCGCCGGTCTGACGACGACGCTACACAAATTGCAGGTACTGGAAAACAAAGTCCTTCGCCTCATCAGTAATTCAACAAGATATATCCCCTAATGGAATTACGACAACTTTGCAACATCGTAACCACAGCGGATTATATCAGAGATACTTCACAAAAAATTTACGAATTTAAACATTATGTCCACCACCAGCCAACACATTACACAAATAAAGGTGTATAACGCGCCATTTCGAGCAAAACACAGATTACCGTTACCAAACGTTACCAATTTTCAGAGAATATATTTATGTAGATCACGCCCCTCCCACAAAAAAGTGGGAGGACACGCCCACATTATAAAATGGGCACCAAAATTCAAAATTTTTCTCACGTTTCTCTTCTTTTTTTTCGTTCATTTTTGTTATTAAAATTCCCTACAAAAAATTATCCAAATTATATAAACCGTCAGTAAATTATGGCACATTATTATATACAATAAATATCAATACACTCAAAAATAAGAGGAGTTAAACATTCCCGCTTCCACTTCGTATTGTTTAGAGGCGAGGCTTTTTGGTGTGTGCAAAATTCAAAATTTATATACTACACAATTTTTTCACAATTTATCTCTTTTTATTTTTACATTGTTTAAAGTTTTTATATCAACGGCGGATGCTTTTGCATGCGTCGCTAATTTTATGTTTCAAGCGTTATTATACAATTTAAAATGTTTATATTTTAGGCGTTGTGTTACTGTTTAATATTTTTAGTTCTAAGCGTATAGTGGCCACCATACGCGGGGATGTTAGGTCGGCAACGGACCGGGTGTCCGTTAAGGGCAATAGACAATCTATTTGTATTTCATTGCCAATAAAATTGTTTTGAATATAAGTTTTAGCAAATACTGCTTTCTCAGAATGTTACAATTTTCCAAGAGAGGCAAGAAACATTATATTTGCGTCTTATTTCATAAACCATTCAGGTAGGAACTTTTCTTTTTCTTTTTTTGGTAGTACGCCTGCGCAGTAACTAATTGTATCGTATTTAAAAAATTGCAAGGCAGGAGTATTTATCAGATCGCCGACATACAATTTCCCTACTTCATTCTTGTTTCTGCCATCCACTCTGTGAGAGCTAAGCTGAGGGTGATGTACGATGCACATATGTTGAAATCGAATAACTGTATCTCAAGTTTCATAATGATCCACGCATATTTTTTTTTTAAATAAAAAATGTTTTATTTTATCGAAAACGAAGTATCTTGGAACATACGTTTATACAAACTTTGTTCCTTACTATGACAGGTACAACACGTTTGCTCAAAATTGGTCAGGCATTTCGAGCACTATATAAAGATGACATTTTGAAACTATTCAGACATTTGGATTCATGTGGATTTTTAATATACATACATATATCTACAGACCATATGGACACCCAACAAAAAACTTTACGTGGAATTTCTTCTGATTTAAATAAAGTTCTGTTCGTTTCCTGGAGTAATAGTTTTTCATTTTATAGTTACACACATATAAATGTGTATGTAAAAAATAAATAATAAAATTATTGTAAAACTAATGTATTTGTTAATAAAACGTGTTTCGTTTAATTAAGTTAATCGATACGTAATAGTTTCGATGTATATTTTAACGTAAGAATTTAATTGTGGGCTACAGATGTTCTAAAAGCAATTAAATATAATATCTTAATTAAATTTGGTAGTTACATAGACCACATGCACTTACCGCCTTTTACTTTTATATCATCTATCTAACGAAAGCCAGATAATCATATAATAATTTGACATGAAGTTATATATTTATATTTTGATGGAATGAGCTTTCGTACACAGAAATTATTTCTGAAAATGATACATCTAATAGTCTTAAATTAGATGTTTGTTCCGTAAATAGATAATACTTCCAGTTTCATAGGAACCTCCAATTTTGATTTATTTTTTTTTTTTTTCTACGTTTAGGCATTGTCATAGTGTTTCACCCTTGCTTGGTCAAAACTGATCACTTTCGCATCTTCGCATGGGTCATTATAGACCAATCAAATAAAAATGCCCCTTTCACTTTCCACATACCTCGTTTTTTTTATTCTGGTCTTTTGCCGTCGTTATAGAAAGATTTACTACAAACAATTAATTTAAAATATATCGTTTCTAAATACAACTTCAACGTCACGCGCTAAATTGCTCCATTTTTTTAGAGCGTTAAATTTCCTTCAGTCCGCGCTGTGATGTATCATTTTCTCCTGTTCCCTTCCACTTTTTCACTAAACTTTCATTCTTATTGGGTTTGGTTCAGAGCCAGGCTTCAAATTATTTTTGGGAAGTTCCTACACTCATACCATACTTATTACTTTTCCTTTCTTACCTCACTTTCTTTCTATCTTCTTTTTTTACTTTGTCCTTTTTCTATCTCGAAAGCCAGATAATCATATAATAATTGCTCACATGAAGTTACCAGTACACTTTATATTTTAACTGCGATAACTGCGACGACTATTAGCATCAAACTGAACAGCCATAACTTAATATTTACTTATAATATAATAATTTCAGGTCTTTGAGATGCATAGTATTAAATATATCTAGATGATAAATAATTTGCTAACATTGTAAAAAATAATATAAAATATGTTACAGCATTTCTACATAAAGATGGAGGGCAATACGCTCCACAATTTTGAGCATATTAATATTTAACTCATTGTAACGCCTTAACTATTCTCATAGTTGTATGGTTTAACGTTTAAGGTTCCATTGTTTACAATTTTTCGTTTCAGCGTTTGAAATTGAACATTCAGAACCGTTCTGATTTTCACACTTTGGATTATAAATTAAATTCTTGCCAGATACGTACTTTACCATGAGAGTCAAAAACGTACTGAATCGAATGTATTGGTCGTGAATCGTTCGAAATTATCGTTTTGAAACCTTAATGTTCTGGATCTATTATTTTGATGTGGTTGGCAACTTTGTGGGGCCAAACTAACATTGAAATTAATAAAATGACAGCTTCAGTGACTGTTCTATGACTTCCCAAGTTGAATTTTGGATTTTTTACATGTAGACATATTAACATTTTTTGAATAATTTATCAGAGAAACTTAAAGCGACTTTCTTTACTTTATTTAGCGAAAAAAGTGAACTGGTGACATCCAGAAAGACACAAACAAAACAAAGTGTGAGAAACGCTCTTGAAACACGAACGTAATTTCTCGTTAAAAGAAGAAGAAACTATCCTGAATACAGTTAAGAAATAGGAGGAAGCAAATATAATCAAAATGCACCGGTAAGAATAACAACGAAATACTTACCACAGCATTGCATGCTACAAATTGGGAATGAATTTAACTTCTTGAATGTTTAGTTATCTGCTATCTACTGATATTACAACATAGGCGGAATAGGTGGATCAAAACAGAATGAAAAAAAAGTAGTTTTTCTGCTTTGATTGGCCCTTTCCCACTGAGTTGTAATATTAATAAATTTAACGCCATGGCACCAGAAAATTATCGCAATGTAGATACACTGAAGATTAAATATAAAACATGAAGGAATGGCCAAAAAGCAGTTTTGCGGAAGACAAAAAGTACATGTATGACACAAGGGGAAGGCTTGAAACGTTTAGAGCGGTTCAAAATTCATTATCTCGCCATTTCATAAAATCATTCAGCTTTTCACGAAATATACCTGGCTACCCTGGGACTTATTTCAAGTTTAACAAGTTCTAGGAAGACTTCATCTTCATCATCTGTTAGTTCGTTCAAAATTTCATTATTATTCGATTATTATGGTAAAAAAACCCTGAGAAAATTGCGAATTCGAGCGGACAAAACTTGTTAAAAAATAACTTCAAATGTGTCGCTGATCCACTCTTGAACCAGCAGAAATGTCCGATCAAGTTGATACAGGTTTCAACTATGCGTACATTGTCCGAATGACAATTGATCTAGGATCACAATAGATGCGAGGTTCAAATAGTTTGAAAAACGCACCCTTAGAGTATTAAATTGCAAAGGCTACAATCAAGAAATTACCCCAGACATTTTTATCAAGAAATTTTATTTTTACTTTATTTATTTATTTTTAAAAGGTTGTTTTCAAAAGTCAAAGTTTGACTAAAAACAAAAAATAGAAAAGCTCTATGAACATTTCTAGTTAAAAAAATGCATGTGTTTATATAAGATTGTAATGACATGACTTGATCCTATAACTGTCGAGTAATACGTTATTTATCATAATATGGTAATAAGTAACGTGCCCAGTATTGTATATTTTGGACTTTTGATTTATTAATAGAAAAAAAAATATTTATGTTTTTAAGAGTCTTATATACCCTATTAAATCATAATTCTCGAATATCTCGTTTAAAACTTATCCGATTTGAGTGCGATTTTTACAAGATTTT
>JANEYF010001524.1:600000-857293 GCA_029963845.1 Rhamnusium bicolor | reverse complement strand
TCAATAAGTCCTCCGAAAAGAAGTGTAAAGTATGTGGTAAAAGTGTTTTGGCAAATGAAATAAAATGTTTCAATGAATCATGTGACTTTGTGCTTCAATCAAAATGTTTGGATATTATAACAAAGGTTATAGGAATTGACAAGAAAACCTTCCGATTTAAAAGGTTATGAAGTGTTTAAAAATAGTCTTACTGCTCAAAAAAATATTGGTGTATTAGATTTAAAAAATGAAATAGTGATTCTGAAAAAAGAAGTAGAATGCCTGCAACGTGTAAAGGAAATTTTAAGCAAATATGTGTCAGAACTAGAATATACCAGCAAATTATTAAAAACTAATTTTAACGATTGTCAACAAAAAATTGTAAGTACATCAACTTCTTTTTTTACCTGTAGATAAGGCCAAGGCAATTGTAAATACGAGTATGTACAGTGCCGCACTTAAAAGAAATGGAAACAATTCGTCAGCGGTTTTACTGGTAAAGTGTACAGACCAAAGTCTATGAAATAAACAGGTTGAAAAGGACATAAAATCAAAAATTAATCCTGGATCTCTAAATGCAAATGTACTAAATACCAAATTAGTCAAGGATGGTTTATTAATAAAGTGACACAGATTCGCTAACTAAACTTAAAACCTGTCTAAATGATAAAGTTGGTAACATTTACAATATATGCGAACCCAAAAAATTTAATCCTAGGCTTATTATATACAGTGTTGAGAAATCGGCAACAGAAAATCCTGACTTGATAAAAGACATTATACATGACAATAATTTAGATGTTCCTGTTAGTGACATAAAAATTGTAACTACGTTGAAATATAAAAAATGTTCAACTTGATAATCGAAGTGTCTCCCTCGTTTTTTAAATTCATTACAAAAAATGGGTATTTATACGTCTCATGGAAAAAATGTGGTGTTAAACAACATCTTAATCTACCAAAATGTTCTAAATGCTGGAAAATTGGCCACCATAAAAAAGACTGTCGTAGTCAAGTTGCAATTTGTCTAAATTGTTCAGGAGCACATGAAAAAAGTGATTGTGAAGCGGAAACTTTTTGCCTGTAATAATTGCAAAGAAATAAATGCTAAATTTAAATTAAACATTCCTACAGATCATTCTGTGAATAATCCTAAATGTTATTTTCTTTTAAACAAAATAGATCAGTTGAAATCTAGAATAAATTATGACTAATAATTCACCAAATAAAAAAGTTAAAATTGGTCACTTAAATATACGATCGTTGTTTACGGGCTTTGAACAATTTTCGGATCTGGTGTTAAATAATAATTTAGATATAATGTGCGTCACTGAAACATGGCTGAATAAAGATATCCCTTCAGATATTGTAGGTATACCCAATTACAGATTTTTTCGTAAAGACCGGCCAAGTCGGGGTGGTGGAGTAGGCATCTATGTGAGAGATACTCTAAAAGTTGTTCCAGTTCTAAATGATTTTGGTTCCATTGAAGGTGTAGAGCATTATTGGATGGAATTTAAAACAGGTGCTCACCAGATCCTTATAGGAGTTATATACAGGGTACCAACACAAAATTTAAACCTCTTTTTAGATTTTTTAGATAATTTATTGTCTTTTATTTCCCCTCAATTTCACAATATTATAATCTTAGGTGATCTAAATATTGATTAGTTATATAAAAATGTAGTATCAGAATGTATGTCATCCTATGATTTTCAACAACTGATAAAAGAACCTACACGTGTTACAAATACCACACAAAAAAATTATAGATGTAATATTTCTTAACAATTATGATTTAGTATTAAATTCTGGAGTTCTAAGTGCGGATGCTATTTCTGACTATAATGCCATTTTTTGTGAGTTAAATGTGTTTGTACCCCGCCCAGAACCTATATTTGTAATATACCGCAATTTCAAATATTTTAGTAAAAACGACTTTGATAAAGACTTAATAAACGTACACTGGAAAATGTTTTATATCTAAATAATATCGAAGATAAAATTAAATTATTAAATACATATATTCTAGAACTATTTGATAAGCACGCACCGTACACTACTTCCCGAATATCTAAACCTTACGCTCCTTGGATTACCCCTAACTTCAAACAAATGATGAAACAAAGGGATAAAGCGCTCAGTAAATACAATCGTGCAAAATCTACAACTGACCATAGTTATTATAAACAAATGCGTAATCTTGTTACAAATGCCATAACAAAGGAAAAAGCTGCTTTTCTAACTTATCAACAAAAAAAATGTAAATAAAAAGGAACTGTGGAAATCTTTAAAATATCTAAATATAAAAAAAAAGAACTGCAACTGATATTCCTAAAGAGTTGAAATACCTGATGGTATAAATGACTATTTTTTATCTGTCTTTAGTCCCTTAAATAACTGTCCTGAAAGTTCAAATTTTTATAAATCTAGAAAATATGATCCCATACTTTATTATTTACGTTTAAATTAGTAACGACGGATGAGGTTAACAGCATAATCTATGATTTAAAGTCTAATGCTTATGGAAGTGATAACATTTGTGCTAAAATGCTGCAGCTGTGTTTACCAGTTATTTATCCATATGTAACTCATATTATAAATTGCTGTTTAGAAGCTGGTTATTTCCCAGAGATGTGGAAGATGTCGTTGGTTAAACCCTTGCCTAAGACAAATAGCCCTAAAGCATATAATGAACTTCGTCCCATTAGCGTACTTCCTACCATATCGAAAGTTCTTGAAAGAATTATAAATATACAAATATATGATTATGTTACAAAAAATAATATTTTATCAAATTTGCAATCAGGTTTTAGGAAAGGGTTTAGTACGACAACGTTACTGCTAAATGAAATGAAATGTTTTTCTTGAAATGTTTTCTTAACCGCCTCTCAAGTCACCAAAGTAACTCCCAGAAAATCCTAGGATTTTGTGTTGAGTAAAGAGAGACGAGGCCCTACAGGTTATTGTGCAGTCCGAACCACATCTAGGGCATCGACAGTTCACTCCCATCTTAATCCGAAGCAAATTACAAATAAAATTTGTTGCTCCGGGATGGATTTGAACCATCGATATTCGGTACCAAGTAAATAGCTATGTTACAGATAATATAATTAAGTCTCTTGACAACGATTTAGCTACAGCTCTCATACTTCTCGATTTTTTCAAAAGCCTTCGACACCCTTGATCATGTTTTGCTTGTTTCCAAACTCGAATATTACGGTTTTGATCCAATTTCTATAAATTTTTTTATCGGCTACCTTAGTAATCGTCGTCAGCAAGTTGTTATAGATAATACCTCTTCCGAAACAGCATATATAACATCTGGTGTTCCGCAAGGTTCTGTGTTGGGGCCCGTATTGTTTCTTATATATACATCTGATATGTTCAACGTAGTTAAGTATTCTGAAATACAGGCATTTGCTGATGATACCCAATTATTATATTCCTTTGAGCCCGAACTTGTTGACATTGCCTGTACCCACATAAATCATGATCTTAAATTTTTATTTGAATATTCTAAAACACATAATTTAAAACTTAATGCGGATAAATGCCATGTTATAATATTTTGTCCAAAACGTTCAGAACAATTAGTTAAAACGCACCTAAAGGTAATGATACAAAATAAACCCGTAAATATTGTCAAGAGTGTAAAAAATCTAGGAGTTATTTTTGATTGTAGATTACGATTTGAGGAATATGTATCCCTACTTATTAAAAAATCATATCTAGCATTAAAATTATTATATAGCAATAAAAAAATTATAACTACGAAAAAAATTGTCAGAAACATTAGTGTTGCCAATATTAAATTATGGTATTACATTGTATTACCCCTGTCTTGCTAAAATTACTTAAAGTAGGTTACAAAAAATACGAAATTGTTGTTGTCGATTTGTTTACGGTTTAAGAAAATATGACAGAATTTCGGTAAAAATAAAGCAGCTTGGGTGGCTCAAACTGGATAACATTTACAAGTATCATATGTCGGTACTTATTAAACGCATATTAGCTACTTCGTCACCTCCGTACTTGCGGGAAAAAAATTTGTTAGACATGATTTACACAACGTAAATGTGCGTCATGGCTCTCAGATATCCTTGCCTCGATTTTATTCAGCCTTGTTTTCAAAGTCGTTTACGTATAACGCGGTTAAAATTTATAATATTATCAATGATACATTGAAAAACCTTCCCTTAAACAACTTTCGTAAAAAATTAAGCAGTCCTTACTCACTTTACAATGAATTATAAAAAATTTAATGATATTATTCACGGCATGATCTCTATTCTATTTTATTCTATTCTGTTTATTCTATTTGATATCTCGTTATGTTTCTATATAATCTTTCTCACTTTTTTTTATTATTACTTTTGCTATATTGTCCTGTTGTTGTTTTTCATTGTTTTTATTGTTGTTTTTTTCATTTATGTTTATAAATTAACATTAATTTTATATGTATTAGCGTACGCTATCAAATATTTAACTAGCTTAATTTTATTTTCTTGTATACGTCATATGCTTATAATTAGATGTAAATTGTTAGGTTTTAATAGGGTTAAGTAGAGTAGCTTCGGCTAGACTTCGCCCTTTTCTTTGTATACGAGTATTGTATATTACAATGCTCATGATTAAATAAAGGCAATTTATTATTATTATTATTATATTGAATTACTGTAAACGCAAATAAATAGATACTCCTAATGACTATATATTGAAGTTCAAACGACGTGCTTGCCGATTACGGTATGAGCGTCGCGACGGCGAGAAAAATGTTTAGGTGACAGGAAGTTTGAAAATGTCTGATTCTAGTAATACATTCAATTCTAAGGCTTTTTTAATACGCTTTTATTAGCTTCACCTGTATGTTTCTTTGTAACCGACTATTTGGACTCGATTTTGACCCACTTTAAACGGACAGATTTAATTGAAACTTTGTACACTTACGAAGAACCGGTAACAATACAAGTTTATATCATTATCCTGACCAGGATCGCCAGAATTAAATAATTAATTAAATAATTAATTTCCTCACGTACCTCTGCGTGAGAGCAAGTGGCTTATTACTGTTAGTATATTTCGTGATTCTCAGTTCGTTCGTTGGCCGAGCGGGCTAAGGCGCAAGTCTTAGTCGACGCGAAACGACGGACTCCTCGGGCGTGAGTTCAAATCCTGTCTACGGCTGAAAAAAAATATATATTTTTTTCAGAAGTATCTGTTGGATCGTAATATTATTATAATATCAGCATCAATAAGCAATATAAATATAGTTTAAAAAAAACTAAAAAACACGCTTTCATAGCACATCAAACTAAAAAGTGAAAAATAAATATAGTTTAAAAAAAACTAAAAAACACGCTTTTAAAGCACATCAAACTAAAAAGTGAAAAATAATTATTAATATAAACTGAAAACAATAATGAACGAAAAATACTAGTATTAAAGTGACAAAAGCGTGGGGCGCTTTGTGCCATATTTTTTCGTATATCGAGCAACCCACGCTTTTTTTCACAATAATACTAGTATTTTTCGTTCATTATTGTTTTCAGTCTATATTAATAATTATTTTTCACTTTTTTAGTTTGATGTGCTTTAAAAGCGTGTTTTTTAGTTTTTTTAAACTATATTTATTATCTTACACACATTTTCATTTAAATAAGTAGTTTTTTAAATTATAACAAATGTCAAACGCCCATAATTTTTATAATCGCATTGAATAGAATTTCCTATAATATTGTTATTGTTACCATTAATAACACTAATACAACACTAAAATGATAAAATAACTACGTTTTTTTTAACATTTAGCCTGAAAACATAAACACAAGGCTTAATTTTATGATTTTAAAAGAAATAAAACTAAAGCAAATTTTCGAAAGTTCCCCCCGTTTTGATAAATGCACATGTCATAACGACGTCCAAGTGCCGAATCACAGGCAGCTAATAAAGTATTTCGGCTAATTGCTGCACTACTGGCATAAATTTTATTTTGCAAATCAGCCATGTCTTGTATTGGTTCCACATAAACCATATTTTTTAAGTAACCCCCACAAGAAAGAATTAGGTGGGATTAAATCAGGTGACCAAGCGGGCCAACGAAGTAGTCCATTTGCTCTTATCCATTTCTGTGTAAAAACAGTGTCTAAATAATTCGAAACAATTCTTGCAGTGTGCGGCGATGCACCGTCCTGTTGTAACCACATATTAAGTCGCACATTGATGGGAACATCCTCTAATAATGCTGGAAGCTCGTTACGCAGGAAATTTAAGTATCGCTGTATATTTAATATACCATCATATAAATACGGTCCTATTAAATGCCCATTTAAAATGCCACACCACACATTTATACCAAAAACATTTTGGTTATGGGTTATTCTAGTCCATTTTGGATTATCATCTGACCAATAATGGCAATTATGTCTATTTACCATACCATTATTGTGAAAACCACTTTCATCGCTCCATAAAATATTTCGTAGTAATGATCTTGCGCATACAGTATTGATAAGCGGGAGATAAAATCTAATATTCTTTGTGAATCTTCAGCACGCAAATGATGAACAAAATGCACTTTATAGGGATGAAATTTGTTATCAGGAAGAATTCTTTGACAAGAGGAAAATGAAATGCCAGTGGCCTCTTCAACACTTCTTATTGAAATATGAGGATTGTTTGCAACACACTGTAGAACTTCCGCCGTATTACGATTATTTCTAATTCTTCGTACACGTTCACGCTTGCCTTTATCGAAGCTTCCATATTGTAGCAAATTTTTCTTTAAATTTAAAAACGTTTTATGATCTGGTTGTCTTCGATCTGGGTAACGTCGCCTGTAAAACCTTGCAGCCTCTCTTGAGTTTCTGCCACATTCACCATAAATAATAATCATATCCAGTTTTTCGGAATTATCGTGTTGAACCATAATATTGCCTTTTTTTATTTACAAGTGAATATTACAAAATATAAAAATGTTTCGTCACTTGTATAGCAGTGACAGATTGTTGACACTTGTCAAATTGTAAGAAAAGTCAACTTATGTTAATTTGTTTCAATGCGATTATAAAAATTATTGGCGTTTGACATTAAAATTTGTTATAATTTAAAAACTACTTATTTAAATGAAAATGTGCGTAAGACAAAAAAGCCTTAGAATTGAATATACTACTAGAATCATACATTTTCAAACTTCCTGTCACCTAAAATTTTTTCTCTACGTCGCACAGTGTGGCAAGATACCCCAAAAGCTGGCATTAATTCATAGAACGAGTTTGGTAAAAGTTTCGTTATTGAGAATAGCCGACGATGGTTGTCAATGTATAAATAAATCAACTTTATGATGTTTGCTCGTATATTGCGATATACAGGGTGTAATTAAAAAAATAAAAATCTAAAATAAAAATAAAATTTATAGTACTTAATTTTTTAATACATTATTTGTCCAGGAGTATGCAAAACACTTAAAGAACCTAGTAATATATTTCCTTTATTAAATTAAGAATTCACAACTTAAAGTTTTATTAATATTTGTGAATAGAAATGAGTATGTCTATCCGTAGTGATTAATCGTCTGCGTCTGATGCAGATAAGGAACAGTCATTCTCATTCTCTGAATTATCTGCAGAAATATTGGGGGCAATTAATAAGTCAAATACTTCCCTAGGAAAATGTTTAATTTTTTTTTAGGAAGTTGTCTATAACTGGTTATTACTGGATCCGATGTAATCAGCATTAAATGAAACACATCCTCTTCGCTGTTCTTTAAAAATAGCTTATTTTTTTATGTATAATAAATTTTAATATTAGTCGTCCCCCGATGATTCCAGCTTGGTTAGCGAAACGCTTGTAGTATACTATGTACTACTTATGTTTTTGTAGCATCTAATCAGGTGTTGTAACCCTGTTCAGGTTATCATTTTTTAATTAAAATGTTCAATAACTTTTATATTTATTGAACAAATGTTTCCAAAAACAATAGGGTTCTTCCTTCAACTAACAGTAACTTACAGTCCAAATTCCAATACGATCAGACTTTCCACTCTTAAGTTATCGTGCTTACAAAAAACGTGACGGACGGACGGACAGACAGACAGACGGACGGACAGACAGACGAACATTTTGAAAGGCATTCAGAATTCAACTAGTCGTTGAATTCTGAATGATATGAAATTTTTTTTGCTATGAGCGATATTTACTATTTTAAAAATGTGTCGATTAAATGCAATATACTCTTCGTTTTACTTGCGAAGAGTATAATAATATACGTAGGGTTGTTGAAAGAGGCAAATAAAATAATAAGGGGTAAACACGAGCATTTGATTTAGCTTTACTATGAATCTATTCTAGTATTACTATATTAATATATAAAATTTTACGTGGGGAAGCGTGAGGAAGTTAACTATTACATTAAGGATTTATGAACAATACGTAAATATTTGGCACTTCGGAAAGGCATTTTCAAAACATTATTAAAATTATTTCATTCATAAATTAAAAATAAATCCATTAAATTTACATAATACATACCTGAAGGTGTTAATGGGTCCATTTTCAAACAAAGTAATAATAGCGAATTTGAAAAAACACAAAGTAATTTGTTAGGATAATATTTAATTTAAAAATACACGCGTCAACCACAGTTACATAGACTTTATGCCTGCGGGTTTGGTAGAAACAAAAGCATGCATCAAGATTAAGTGGTGGGGGAAAACATGCCCCTATTCATGCTGATAATAAATAGCAACAATACTTTGTTCGATGCGACATTTTATTTTTTCATTTTTTGCCAGCTTTCGGGGTATCTTGCCACATCTATATATACATATATACATATATATATATATATATATATATATATATATATATATATATATATATATATATATATATATATATATATATATATATATATATATATATATATATATATATATATATATATATATATATATATATATATATATATATATATATATATATATATATATATATATATATATATATATATATATATATATATATATATATATATATATATATATATATATATATATATATATATATATATATATATATATATATATATATATATATATATATATATATATATATATATATATATATATATATATATATATATATATATATATATATATATATATATATATATATATATATATATATATATATATATATATATATATATATTATTATTTGTTTTTCAGGTTTTCGCGGGTGGTGAATGTTAAATTCGTTTTCCGGGTATACTCCCGCGTAGGTGATAGGCCCCGAGAGGGACCGTGGTTTGTCTGAACGACGTTTCGGCAGAATCTCATCTGCCATCTTCAGGTTCTAACCGTTAACTGCTTACTGCGGGTATATGAAATACCTTGCCAAGATTGCAACAAATCATACATAGGACAGACCAACAGAAAAATAAGTGCAAGACGCGAAGAACACATAAACGCTGTTAGAAAAGACGAGAGAACATCATCTCTAGCTCAACATGTCAAAACTACAGGACATAGGATTGATTTCGACAAAACAAAAACACTAGCCAATATCGAGCATTACAAGTCAAGAATCATCAGGGAGGCCATAGAAATAGAGAAAAGACCACACAATCTAAATACACGAGATGACACCCAAAGACTACCTACCACATGGAAACCTGCTCTAATATTACATGCTACTATCCATGAGGAAGCAAGAAACATAACGCAACGAACACACGAAGAGGAACCAACCAGAGCTAATCTAATAGGACCAAGTACACGGAGTCGCCCTCGAAATCAGGAGATGGATGCAACAGACCGTGACATAAGCACAGATACACATGCGCGCCCGAACAGGACCGATTACACGAAGCCGCGCTCGAAATCAGGAGATGGGTGCAGCAGACCATGACGCCCGGAGTGAGTCGAGAGCAACAGAGCGTAACATAGGTAGAGTATATAAAGAACAGCCAGATCCAGAAAACGTCATTTCAGTTCGAGTAACCAGAAGCCGCAGTAAGCAGTTAACGGTTAGAACCTGAAGATGGCAGATGAGATTCTGCCGAAACGTCGTTCAGACAACCACGGTCCCTCTCGGGGCCTATCACCTACGCGGGAGTATACCCGGAAAACGAATTTAACATTCACCACCCGCGAAAACCTGAAAAACAACATAATATGTCTCTACGGGGAGAAGACATTTCATCAGACAAGAAACTTCGAGAAAATATTATCAAAAAGAAGGAAACTTCTTTGCAATCTCGCATTTCTGCAACGCTGCCGGGATGAAAATATCATTCCGAAATGCATGGAATTGACGTTCCACAGAAAGGATCAACACACAAAAAGAATTCTCCGAAAAACCAGCCTAACCCTGATGAGAAAATCAATCCACGACACTAGACGGACATTAGACAACATCAATACACAGTTACTAGACCAGCATCTTTATTTAAGCAGAACTATCGACCCGACATTATGGACCATTATTGACCAACTTGCACATTTCAGGGAAGAAAGAGATAATGATTTAACTACAGAGGTTAAAGAATAAATTTAACCGCCTTCAACTCCAACAAAAGCCCATCAAAGAAATCCGAACAATTAGAACCTACAAGAGTAGTTCACAATGTGTCCAGTTACCATCTCAATGAGGCCTCGTTGAATGTATTAGCCAAGGGATTTAACTTCGCGATAGCACCAGCACGTCTACCGGTAGAAGACATAATCTGTGGTGTAGAATCGGCCATTGGCAATTTAGATACAAACATAGCGGAAACTATACGCCAGGACACGTCACGTATATTAAGAACAGCCCGTATACCAAAGAGGAATCTACAACACGAAGAATTAGAAGCACTGAAGACCTTACGACAAAATGAGGACATCATAATCTTACCCGCAGACAAAGGAAACGCAACAGTAGTGATGAACAGCGACGATTATCATACAAAAATAGAAAGTCTACTAGGAGACACTGCATATCAGCTTATTACCACAGATCCTACTACTTACCTGGAGAAGACGACAAAAGCCAAGATCAAAGCCAGTCCAATCGACAAAGAGACACAGAACCAGATCATCCCGCGAGAGAAGTCTTCAAGATGTCCCAAATTTTATGGTCTACCAAAGATTCACAAAGAAGGAGCTCCTCTAAGACCAATTGTTAGCTCAATAGGGTCACCCACACAGCAGTTAGCAAGACACTTAGCCAGACAACTACAACCGTTTGCCGAGGAAGTTAAATCCTACGTGAAAAATGCAGACCATTTCATTGAGTTATTAAGAAATCAGACCGTCCAAGCGGAACATCTTCTAGTGAGCTTCGATGTCATATCCTTGTTCACCAACGTACCCGTAGAGGAGTCACTCGACATTATCAAGCGAAAATATCATCCAGCAGATCATATTCTTAGGCTAACTCAACATTGCCTAAATAATACCTATTTTACATACAATGAGCAACGATACAGACAAACCGAAGGAGCCCCGATGGGCTCCCCCTATCTCCAGTTATTGCCAATCTCTTTATGGAGGATTTAGAAACTCGAGCACTACAATCTGCACCATTAAAACCAAGCCTATGGCTAAGGTACGTCGACGACACATTTGTGATTTGGACTCATGGAAGAGAGATCTCACTAACTTCTTAGAACATCTGAATAGTATACACGACAAAATTAAGTTCACCATGGAGGTAGAGACTGACAGTCAGCTACCATTTCTCGACGTACTGGTCAAGAAGAAGCAGGACGGAAGTCTAGGCCACACAGTTTATAGAAAAGCCACTCACACTGACAGATACCTAAATGCACAGTCACACCACCATCCAGCACAACTAAACTCAGTAGTAAAGACATTAGTCACACGCTCGCAGAGACTAGCAGATGCAGACAACCTCAAAGAAGAAATGTCAACTCTTCACAAAGCGCTGCGAAAGAATGGGTTCACACAACAAAGAATACAGAAGTTGTCAAAACCATCTCGGCCGAGAAATCAAGAGGACTCCGAACAACCCATAGCAAAAGCCTATCTGCCATATATAAAAGGAACAACGGATAAAATAAGCAAACTTCTACGTAAACATAAAATAGAAACAACTTTTAAGACCGACAAGAAAATCAGTACCATTCTTCGAAATCCAAAGACCAAAATTGCTCTAGAAAGTCAAGGGGTATATGAAATACCTTGCCAAGATTGCAACAAATCATACATAGGACAGACCAACAGAAAAATAAGTGCAAGACGCGAAGAACACATAAACGCTGTTAGAAAAGACGAGAGAACATCATCTCTAGCTCAACATGTCAAAACTACAGGACATAGGATTGATTTCGACAAAACAAAAACACTAGCCAATATCGAGCATTACAAGTCAAGAATCATCAGGGAGGCCATAGAAATAGAGAAAAGACCACACAATCTAAATACACGAGATGACACCCAAAGACTACCTACCACATGGAAACCTGCTCTAATATTACATGCTACTATCCATGAGGAAGCAAGAAACATAACGCAACGAACACACGAAGAGGAACCAACCAGAGCTAATCTAATAGGACCAAGTACACTGAGTCGCCCTCGAAATCAGGAGATGGATGCAACAGACCGTGACATAAGCACAGATACACGCATGCGCGCCCGAACAGGACCGATTACACGAAGCCGCGCTCGAAATCCAGGAGATGGGTGCAGCAGACCATGACGCCCGGAGTGAGTCGAGAGCAACAGAGCGTAACATAGGTAGAGTATATAAAGAACAGCCAGATCCAGAAAACGTCATTTCAGTTCGAGTAACCAGAAGCCGCAGTAAGCAGTTAACGGTTAGAACCTGAAGATGGCAGATGAGATTCTGCCGAAACGTCGTTCAGACAACCACGGTCCCTCTCGGGGCCTATCACCTACGCGGGAGTATACCCGGAAAACGAATTTAACATATATATATATATATATATATATATATATATATATATATATATATATATATATATATATATATATATATATATATATATATATATATTATATATATATATATATATATATATATATATATATTTATAGGAGTTAGATTTACATACAGATTTATGATACTGAATCTCCATCCACTTACAATTTTTTTTAAGGGTGGAAAGTGTCCTCAGAATGATAAAAAAATCATATCTCAGAATCTAGACATACAAAATCGTTGAAATTTTGTGTGAAAATTAGATTTACTTATAGATTAATGATGCTAAATTCTTATCTACTTAAAATTTTTTTTAGGGTGGAAAATGCCCTTAGAATGATAAAAAATCATATCTCACAACCTAGACATACAAAATCGTTGAAATTTTGTGTGAAAATTAGATTTACTTATAAATTAATGATGCTAAATCCCCATCCACTTACAATTTTTTTTAAGGGTGGAAAATGCCCTCAGAATGATAAAAAAATCATATCTCACAACCTAGACATATAAAATCGTTGAAATTTTGTGTGAGGATTAGATTTACTTATAGATTTATGATACTAAATCCTCATCCACTTATAATTTTTTTTAAGGGTGGAAAGTGCCCTCAGAATGATAAAAAATCATATCTCAGAATCTAGATATACAAAATCGTTGAAATTTTGTGTGAAAATTAGATTTACTTATAGATTAATGATGCTAAATCTTTATCTACATACAATTTTTTTAAGGGTGGAAAGTGCCCTCAGAATGATAAAGAAATCATATCACAGAATCTAGACATACGGAATCGTTGATATTTTGTGTGAAAATTAGATTTATTTATAGATTAATGATGCTAAATCCTCATCTACTAACAGGGTGGAAAGTGCCCTCAGAATGATAGAATAAATCATATCTCACAACCTAGACATACAAAATCGTTGAAATTTCGTGTGAGAATTATATATACTTATAGCTTAATGATGCTAAGTTCTCATCTACTTACAATGTTTTTAAGGCCGGAAAGTGCCCTCAGAATAATAAATAACATCATATCACAAAACTTAGACATACAAAATAGTTGAAATTTGTGTGAGAATTACATTTATTTACAGGTTAATGATGCTAAAATCTCATCGACTTACAATTTTTTTTAAAAGCGGAAAGTACCCTCAGAATAATAAAAAAATCATATTTCAGAACCTAGACATAGAAAATCGTTGAAATTTCGTGTGAGAATTATATATATAAAAATATGTAATAATAAAAAAATCATATCTCAGAACCTAGACATACAAAATCTTTGAAATTTGAAAATTGATTTTGTATTGGCAGTTTTAAATGAATTTATAGCTTTTTGTAACTTTATCTCACACGTTCTTACTTCTATGATTTTATATTGCGCTCGGAGGTATTCGGAAAAACTGGCTGCCAACTCTGGCTGCTGTCTTCACACCGGTTACAAACTCGTGGATACCATTTAAGTAAAGAAAATTCAGCGTCTTCACCGTGAAATTGCCAATTAAACATAAAAAAGTTTAGCACGTGGTTCTAAATTCTTATTTCACATTAAATCTATAAATTACATGCAGGAGACAACGGTCTACCAAAAAACGACTTGAATCATTTTAATCTAATTTTTACGCTGATTCTCTGGGTATCATTAGAATCGTGAAAATCCATCTCCTTCACAGTGAAAATCCGTTTTACGAAAAAAAAACGTGACAATTAAGGGAATTAATTCCGAGGCCCGGTTCGACTACCTGCATTGTAACAGCGTCTCAGTAAATCGTTTTATGACAAGATATTCTAAAATTCTTAGTATAATTCGCTTTTAATAACATTTTAAGACCTATTGTAGTAGACCGGCCGGTTGAAATACCCAGAGAATAGAAGCCTGAATGAAAACTAGTTTACAACCTATTCAACTTTTACTATAAATAATTTCACATTTTTAATCAAAGGATCTTTTTCCTCATCATTCGTCGCGTTGTAACCATTGAGTCTCGATAACGAACTTTGTCCACGTGTAAATTCAGTGCTACAAAATTTTTATCACTCCGTGTTTTCCAAGACGACCCCACCCTACATTCAGGGATACATACGTTTCGTAAATATACTAGTCTATGACTAACATTTACGTAAACATTGGTACTTTACCAAATTAGTGCTTCGATATTTGCGTACACCATCTACAACTTATACTACGACAATTTCGACCCCAGGTTCAATACCTAACCACAATCACTTGGCTTAAGAATTGAACCCGGACATGCTCCACTCATCGATAAAACACTATAATCTACGAAATTACAATACGCTGGGAAGTAATGGATACAAATTTATAAACAAGGTGAGTCACTCTCAACGTATTTTTCACTGATTCCATTTTACTGAAATAATGTCCTAAAGTATCCTTGTAGTGTGTTCTCTTCAAGATATAAACTAAGGTTAAATTTATTTTACACATTTATTCTATTAACGTTAACTTTTACTTTCATTACTTATATCAGCGTAACTTTTACTTGGTTAGATTATTATAATATATTATACTTACCCTACCTGCATACTTTGGTATACAAGTAGTTTCTTTTTAGATCCAATTATCTTATTTTATTAATATTAAGGTATTTTTTTCTTTTTGTAGCCTGTAATGTAGAGTAAATAATTTTTCTCTTTTTAACATAGAATATTTTTCTTACCTACGTACAAAAATTCTTCTCTCGCCAGGGAAGAAATTATGATTGAAATCACAATCAAAATATTTTAAAATATATATTTTTTAATTATACAAGGCCCACGCGCCTCACTAAAAATATTCTCTGTAAAAATCAAATAAGCTGATGTTTACCCCATTACTTCTTTTTATCTTCACATCATATAAAAATTACATATTTATTCATTTTATTAAATTATAGAGTAACTATCCTTTTCGTTTCTTTTTTTTAACAGAACATTTTTCTCGCATACGTACAAAATTTCTTCTCTCGCCAGGGATTAAAATCACAATCAATTTATTTTTATTTTATTGTTTTTAATTATACAAGGCCCATTCGTCTCACACTAAAAATATTCTTTGTAAAAATCAAATAAGCTGATGTTTACCCCATTACTTCTTTTTATCTCCATATCATATAAAAATTACATATTTATTAATTTTATTAAATTATAGAGTAACTAATCCTTTTCTTTTCTTTTTTAACAGAACATTTTTCTCGCATACATACAAAATTTCTTTTCTCGCCAGGGATTAAAATCACAATCAATTTATTTGTTTATTTTTTTTAATTATGCGCCTCACACTAAAAATATTTTTTGTAAAAATCAAATAAGCTGATTGTTTACTCCATTACTTCTTTTTTATTTTCATATCATATAAAGTTTACGTATTTATTTATTTCATTAAATTACTTGTACACTTGTACAAATACTTAATTTGTACAAGTGTACAATATACATAGATAAGGTTATCTAGTGTTTTTTTTTTTTAATTAATCAACGGCCATGCACCGTTACTACACACTGAGCTAATAAACTTTGTGTCATTAAACTAAACGTTACTCAATTACTCTGCTCACGCGATTCACTTAATTAACACAGTGTTCTCCTCTGAGCTCTATCAATTCACAAATGACACGTCTTCTGGCATCTCCTAGCAGACACGCCCTGAGAATCAACCACAAGGGGACTTTGATATACGTACGTTTGCTGGCGTGAGTTACAACTCAAGTTGACATACAGGTTGATGTGACACAACGCAACCCCCGAAACCCCCATACAGATTGATAACATGAATTATTATTGACAGTATCATTGACGCTGACAATTATTTATTTAAAAATTTTAATGAAACATTTCCAAGTACTCTATTAAAATTTAATTGAGGTAAATGAAGAATTAAATAGAATGATTTTTTTAGATCGGGATGATATATACTGGCATAAGAAAGTTATGTGCTGGCCACATCAGATATTTACTTTCTTATACGTAATATATTCATGATTTGTTACTATTTTGACTATTTTCCGAATGATGTATGTAGTGTGTGTGTGTGTGTGTGTATGTGTGTGTGTGTGTGTGCGCGCGTGTGTGTGTGCGCGCGTGTGTGTGTGTGCGCGCGTGTGTGTGTGTGTGTGTGCGTATGTGTGTGTGGGGGGGGGGTGCGTGCATGTGTGTGTGTGTCTGTATGTTGCACTACATTTATGGCAACTTGTGTGAACTTTCTTCCTGTACTCTGGCAACTTCACAAATTATGACAACTTACACGGGTTGTCACAAATTTAATTACATATATCTATGTATTTTAAGAACCTAGGAGGAAGCATCTAAATTTAATGAAATATATATCAAATTTACTTCATATTGTCAGAAGTTTTGGCTGAAATCTTAAAAAACTTTTTTTTTAATCGAACTTTAATAAATGTGTAAATGTCTCCGCAATTTAGGACTGTTTAGTGTGTACACACACCAACAGTTATGGCATAGGGGGCGTGGCAATACGGTGGTGCCCTCAGCGTGAAACTTACATAGCTATAACGGTGTTGCTGTTGTAAAATATTATTCTAGACACGGGTATTCAACTTAATTACTGACCGCGACAGATGGGCACGTTTCCATAATATAAATCATAGATAATGAATAGCGTTACAATTAATTATATCACACTGTCAACTGTTAACAATTGACAACGTCATTTTAAAAAAATGTGAAGAACTACAAATTATAATTTTTTTACTAAATAAACTTTGTAATTTTGTCTGGACCCCCTAATTTGGAAGGCACCAATCACAGAATAAGTGTGTGTGTGTGTTTTATATTTCAAAAGCTATTTTAAAAAAGATTTGTGATTAAAATATTTCTGAAATATTTGTATTACTCGGCTAGATTATCCGAAATAACATTTCTTTTTCTTAGTAAATTGTTGGGGAGTAATAAAAAAAGGAGAAAACCAGATTGGTCGACGTACTCAGGACTATTTAATTTAAAGTTTTCCTGCTTGTAAATTGATAATGTGAACATATACAAGGGGAGGCAATAGTGCGTCGGACTTCGATATTTTGAATTCTACGATAGTCAGAAATTAAAAAAATACAAGTAAACTAGATAAAAAGTCTATAACCGGAAATTATTTTCGATTATGCAGGGCGGAGCCAAGATGAAATTACAGGATCAAGTGTCTTTTTTTAAATGAAATACTATGTATATCAGTACATTTTTTGTCAATCACAAAGAGCAACATGTGGAGCACTTATTATAATTTTTTTCTGAGTTATTTGAGGAAACCTCTATTTTTTAAATTTAATCTTGAATTTTGTACTTATTGCTCAATAAAACGAAAATAGTTGCAATCCGACATAGGGAAGTACTTACAAAAAATGTTCGTTTTTCATTTTTACATCACATCGTTGAAAAATATACAGGGTGTTCCATTTGAAAAAATTGAGAAAATTCAATTTAAAAAGTTCTAAATTGAATACTAATTTTTAGCCACCCTGTACATTTTTAGGAAATGAAAATGATTCAAAAACATTAATTAGATGTTTCGTAACTGGTATTCACAAAAGTTTTTCTTAAAACCCATAATTGTGACTGTGGTGATTTTTTAATATCCATCTGCAGATGGCATTATTTCAACAAAAAAATTCATTACTTCAAAGTGGTTGGGATATAGTCGAATAATAATAATATAGCAATGTATAGAGCCTAGAAATAGGCTTCAGAAAATGTACTGATATACATAGCATTCCATTTAAAAAAAGCACTTGGTCCTGTAATTTCGTCTTGGCTCGCCCTGTATGTTCGAAAATAATTTCCAGTTATAGACTTTCTTATATAGTTTACTAGCAATTTTTTAAAAAATTTCTAGCTATCGTACAACTCGAGATATCGAGTCCGACGAACTATTGCCCCACCCTGTATAGTAAAACATTAAAAATCATGAAAAATATCAGAATAGGACACAATCAAATACTGATTTTTTTTTCGAAATTAAAAGTAATTCTAAAACAGCAGACGGGCGACTGTAAACTGCGCATACTGCTAGTCGTGTTCTTTATTGGTCTGGATCGATCTGTAAATATATATATATATATATATATATATATATATATATATATATATATATATATATAATATAATATATATAATAATAATAATATATATATATATATAATTAGCAGAACATGTTATCAATACAGGACGTAAAATGATTTATGAAAATGCCAAAGTTTTGACGGTTGAGAATAACTATAAAAAAGAGAACTTTCCTTGAAATGTTATATATAAATAAAGAAGAAAATTTTTTAAATAAAAAATCAGACATAGAAAACTCTTGATTTGCACTTTTCTCAAATCCTGTTGTACTTAGAGACTTGAAACAAGTATACCTTTTTTATTAAGAAATGATAAAGGACCTAAAGGTTTATGCGAAATCTGCAGTAAATGTACGGGTGAAAAAAGTTGCAAGGACCCTTTAACACATTAAAGGTAGCGTACGTAGCCGCCCTCACGAACTCGAGCCAAAATTGAAGGTGTTTTATGATTTCCCTCCACAAATAACTCCCACCCACCAATTTTCATAATGAAATGTTAAAAATTGATTAAATTACAAAGGAAAATAAAAAATAGCGTTTTAACTCTAACACCCTAATATCTTTTTTTTACTTATATATATATATATATATATATATATATATATATATATATATATATATATATATATATATATATATATATATATATATATATATATATATATATATATATATATATATATATATATATATATATATATATATATATATATTATATATATTGACATGATATCTGCGACCCCCAAAGGTAATTAACAAAGGTTTCAGTCATTAAACTAAGGACTCTTGCGATTTATTAATATTTGGTGGCCTGAATTTGTGTTTTAAGAGTTAATGAATGGTACTAACTACATAGATATGGGATAAATGGGATTTTCGATCTTAGGGTAACAAACATTATGCAGCCAGTAAGGGCATATTTAAGATATAACGATAAAACAGATGAGAAATATCAAATTGACACATATTTTAAGTAGGTAAATCAAATTTGTAGTAGTAATAATACAAGAGTTTTAGATTTAAGTAATAGGTATTAGGTATATGGAAGAGTAAAAAAGGACCAAGACACGCTGAAAGGACCATAGTGAGTGTGAAAGTGCCAAAACTTCTTATATAGTTGTTAGTTGCTAGGCAATGATGTCTAGATTTTTATATTTTGAATTAAGATGGAATTTTAAAGAAAAACGAGTTGGCGAATTTTGAAGGAAAGAAAAGTCAGAAAAAATATATGACAGGAGAGGGAGAGGAAGTAAAGAGTTTTTTGAAAGAAGTTTAACATCGAGCTGTTGAGTATAAATACAAAATACAATTTGCAGAGAGAAGGAAAGCTATTTGATTGGAGAAAGCAAAATTGAGGACAGGAATTTATGGTTTTGCCTGGGTGTTGGAAACTATCCAAGTGTACGAAGTACTAGAAAAAAGGGGCCCCAACGGTAGTATTTTTTAGTTAATATTCTGTATTGTTTGTGTCATAAGGCAGACCTTTCGTTGATATTGAGAACTCTGGTAATTTCAACTTCATTTATCTGAGCTCAGACATAGTTTTAGTTAAATAATTCAAAATTACAACGTGAATTCATTTTTGTATCAAATTGTTTTGTTATTATTAGTAGTGGGTTTTATTTGTAATATAGCATCTATTTATGTCAACTTTTGAAAAAGGGGAATAATTATATGTGTTAATTTGATACCTTTGCCTTATTATAAAAAAAAAGATACCTTAAAATTTAATAGTGCTTTGGCTCCTAGAACCGGCTCCCTTTGTTGACGAGTCTCAGCTCATATATAAGTCATAGAAGTAAGTATCGTAATCCAAGCAGTCTCCGCTTGGTGGCGCCCAAAATAAAATTCCATTTTGTTATCATTACAATATATATATATATATATATATATATATATATATATATATATATATATATATATATATATATATATATATATATTATATATATATATATATATATATATATATATATATATATATATATATATATATATATATATATATATATATATATATATATATATATATATAAGAAAAGATACTAATTTTGAGGATGCAGTCAAAAGGGTAAGATATCTAGGCCGAAGCAAAGAAAACTCTTTGTTATTTGTCAAGCTTTCGGAAAATTTTATTTCCTTCTTCAGGACATCTATAAAGTTAAAATACTTATATAGAAAATAATTACAAAAAATTATTTATTAAAACTACTTACTAACTTGAGGTTATTGTCTAAGAAACATCACAATTTTAAGAAATATAACGGCTTTCCCGTCGAAATGAAGAAAAACAAACATTTTCATAAACTTCTATGTTATAAACATTAGTGAATAATATAATTAAAATGGACGGAAAAACAATTTGAACAAATCATCACGTTTAAAATTTAAAATGAAATCGCAGCCACATGTTATTGAGTTCGAAAACAATAGGCCTAAAAAAGAATTTCTTAGAAAAAAGGAAAGATATAAAAACTTTTACATTTAATATTTCGTACAACGACTGGTTACTATAATTATTTTTAAACTGTATTGCCAACTTATTTTATGGTGGGAAAATTTGAATTAATTTATTTTAAAAAAATTTTGTTTAAAAAATTTTGAAATTGGGTAACTATCTATAATTATCTCTCTCCAATTTTAGAATATAAGTATAAATTTTGCTTAAATTTTCTATGTCTGATTTTTTATTTAAAAAAATTTTCTTCTTTATTTATATATAACATTTCAAGGAAAGTTCTCTTTTTATAGTTATTCTCAACCGTCAAAACTTTGGCATTTTCATAAATCATTTTATGTCCTGTAATGATAACATGTTCTGCTAAATATATATATATATATATATATATATATATATATATATATATATATATATATATATATATATATATATACATATATATATATATATATATATATATATATATATATACATATACATATATATATATATATATATATATATATATATATATATATATATATATATATATATACATATACATATATATATATATATATATATATATATATATATATATATATATATATATATATATATATATATATATATATATATATATATATATATATATATATATATATATATATATATATATATATATATATATATATATATATATATATATATATATATATATATATATATTATATATATATATATATATATATATATATATATATATATATATATATATATATATATATATATATATATATATATATATATATATATATATATATATATATATATATATATATATATATATATATATATATATATATATATAGGGGAAGGGGCTGTACCTAGGGACAGTTGTACCTGCGGACATTCTACTTAGGTGCTAGACCGAATGCCAGAAGAAGCTCAGATTTATAAGGCAATTTGGCAACAATAACAGCCCTCCACCTATTTAGTCTTGTAAGTTATCGGAGAGTGTAAACACGTGTTATATTTAGTTTAGTGATTTTCGTCTTTCTAAGTAAGTATATTGAATGTTAGTATTATTCATTTTGCATATTACTGATTCAATTATTGTAAATGACGATACCACACAGTGAAAGGTCAGAATATTGACTATTTATTTTAATAACCAAACTGTTGTGTTTCTAACCTAAAATATTTTTTCGGTTGTTTATGAAATGTTATTACTTCCTGTTGTACCTAGGGACGAATATTTCGTTGTACCTAGGGACGAATATTCAGTGTCCCTAGGTACAACAAAATATTTTTATTAAATTTCATGTGTCCTTTCAGGATTCAATAAGTATGCCAAGAAGTAAAGAAAAAAGAAAAGACCGGGGCCCTCTAAAGTTAATGTAGAGAGGGCTGTTCAGGAGGTTTTAAATACAAATCTTTCAATTCGAGCTGCAGCGAAACAGTTTGGAATTGCAAAATCGGCATTAGCAAGACATATTAAAAACTTTAAATCTTCCGGCCAAAATCAATTTGTGTATAATCCTAATTATCAGGTTAAGAAAATGTTCAATGAGACTGAAGAGTCTGAGTTGGTAAACTACATAAAAATGGCTGCCAAAATGCACTACGGTCTAAATTTGGCAAATGTTAAAAAGTTGGCGTATGAATATGCAATTACAAATAAAAAAAAATATCCATCCCAATGGGACGAGAAAAAGGAAGCAGGAGATAATTGGCTTAGGTGTTTCCGGAGCAGACATTCTGCAACACTTTCACTTAGAAAACTCGAGGGTACAAGTCTAGCAAGGTCCACGTTATTCAATAAAGAAACAGTTGCAGCTTTTTCTAAAGCCTATAAGAGTGCTTTGGCTAAAGGAAAGTTTGAACCATCAAGAATTTACAACGTAGACGAAACGGGGATTACCACGGTACAACAACCTCCTAAAATATTGGCACCAAAAGGAGTAAAGCAAATCGGAGGAATGACTTCAGCAGAAAGAGGTGTCCTAGTAACTATGATATGTTGCATCAACGCTGCTGGTAACACGGTGCCTCCATTATTTGTTTTTCCCCGGGCAAATCTTAAGAACCATATGTTAAAAGGAGCACCAGTTGGAGCAATCGGAGCTGTTAATAAAAGTGGATGGTCAAATGAAGATGTCTTTTTTAAATATTTACAACACTTTATCTCTCATGTCAAGCCAACTATAGAAGATAAGGTCATTTTGTTGCTGGATAAACAAGAGAGTCATGTTTCGATCCCGACTATAGATTTGGCAAAACGTTCTGGGGTTATTTTAGTGACCTTTCACCCACATACATCCCACAGGATGCAACCCTAGATGTATGTGTTTATAGGCCCTTTAATACCTACTATAGCAGTGCAGTGAGTAACTGGATGAATACACCTGGTAATGCTGGAAAGCCCATTACTATTTATGATGTTGCTGAATTAGCAAACACAGCTTACCTCAAGGCGTTTACGCCAAGCAATATAACTAAAGGATTTCAAGTATCAGGGCTTTATCCCTTAAACAGTGACATTTTTTGGTGAACAAGACTTTCTACTATCAAACGTAACAGATAGAACAGACCCAAGTTTATCCAAAGCCTCATCTTAAATCAAACCTCTTTCTTCTAACGAAACATCTGTAATAACAGCAGCTGTCTCACCTCAAACTATGTCCCCTTCATTAAATGTTAGTTTGTCAGAATTGGAAAACCAACCTTCATCATCTGATATAACAGTGCCTCCTCGAAGTTCAGATAACTCAATGACCAAGGCAGAAAATACTCCATCGACAAGTACTGGTGGACTGACTTCTCAAAATTCTGTTTCTATAATTTCCAATATTATTTTACCACCTGAGATTCGGCCTATTTCGAAAGCTCCCCCTCGAAAGGGAACGGCTTCAAGAGGACGTAAAAAAGGCAAAGCCCGGATACTTACAGACACTCCCGAAATCAATGAAATTCAAAAGGACAAAGAAAAAGCTATGCAGAGAAAACGAAAACTTGAACTGAAAAAAACAAAAAAAGTTG
This sequence comes from Rhamnusium bicolor, assembly GCA_029963845.1. Classification (NCBI taxonomy): domain Eukaryota; kingdom Metazoa; phylum Arthropoda; class Insecta; order Coleoptera; family Cerambycidae; genus Rhamnusium; species Rhamnusium bicolor. The sequence continues at coordinate 832,807 of JANEYF010001524.1, read as the reverse complement.
TAAAAAGAAAGTTAAACATGGAAGAAACATCATCAGAGGAAGATAATGAAAATGAATGGGAGGTAGACGATGATTCTGACAATGACAGTTCTTTGGCAGACTTAGAATTAGATCCTACCAGTTTTTCTCTAGAAAACATCCAGCAGGGTGATTTCATTTTGGTGCAACTTAAAGAAAAAAAGCATTTTGGTAACTTTGTAGCCACTGTTATAAGCAGGGTAGATAATAACGATTTAATCATAAAATATTAAAAAAAAAAAGTTTCCTTTGCACATGGATACACATTTGTTATTGAAGACGAGACAGAATACACAGCTCATATTAATGATATTGTTATGAAACTTCCCCAACCAAGCACAGCAGGTTCATCTTCTCGGCAATCAAATACATACGTATTTCCAGTATCTTTTAATACTATTAATCCAAGAATTTATTTTAAGTGTTTCATTATAAATTTTCTACTAAATGTTTTAGTAATACTAACTAGTATTTTGTTGTTAGCTACATTTCCTTTATTGTCCCTAGGTACATTACATCGTGTCCTTAGGTTCAACAACTCATTGTACCTAGGGACACTTTCATAGGTATATAAAAAAGGGAAAAAATGTGAATACAGAAATAAGTTAGAAACGTAAAATTTTCTAATATGTTACTTAAATGTATGCTCAGAATGCAAGAATAGTTTGATTTTGTATATGTTTGCTAGAAAAAAATATAAAAATTAAAAATGCTAAAATGTCCCCAGGTACAACAGTCTCCCCTATATATATATATATATATATATATATATATATATATATATATATATATATATATATATATATATATATATATATATATATATATATATATATATATATATATATATATATATATATATATATATATATATATATATATATATATATATATATATATATATATATATATATATATATATATATATATATATATATATATATATATATATATATATATATATATATATATATATATATATATATATATATATATATATATATATATATATATATATATATATATATATATATATATATATATATATATATATATATATATATATATATATATATACTTATTATGAACTAAATTTAATTCTCATGGCGACGGTACTAATATCTTTTTCTGGCATGTGATTGATTTCTAAAAGTTGTAATTCAAAAAATGCTTTTTTATATAAAACGTTAAAATTTAATAATGAAATAAATACAATATTAGGGCCACGCTTATAGAAGTAGGTAAATCTAGTAATGCAACAGTACCATCTTTGGATTCACTGGCTGCTTGTACTTCAGTGTGAACCTAGTTGGATGACGTCGTAGGACTAAAATTCAAAACCTTATTATTTTTTACTCCGTTATTGCGCTCTAAAAAATTCTGAACAAATTTAGTGAGCTTAGATTTTCAAATGCTATCGGATAAGATAATAAAAAAGTTGTGGGAAGTGCCCATTGTCTTACTTAAAGCAAAGAAGTAGTATGTTAATTTAAATTTATTTGAAATATTCATATACAGGGTGATTCATAAGTAATAGTACAACACTTAACTGTAGATAGTAGGAGTCAAAATATTAAGATTTAGCGAATAACGCCTTAATGAAATGTTGATAAGTAAAAAAGATACAGGGTGTTAGAGTTAAAATTATTTTTTTTATTTTCCTTTGTAATTTAATCAATTTTTAACATAAAACACCTTCAACTTTGGTCTAGCTCCTAGAGGGCGCTACGTACGCTACCTTTAATGTGTTAAAAGGGCCGTAACTTTTTCACCCGTACATTTACTGCAGATTTCGCATAAACCTTTAGGTCCTTTATCATTTCTTAATAAAAAAGGTATACTTGTTTCAAGTCTCTAAGTACAACAGGATTTGAGAAAAGTGCAAATCAAGAGTTGCATGCAAATTTTTTAATAGCCTTTTGAAATAATAATTTTTAAAAGTAGGCGTTGTATAAAGTACCTGTCAAACAATCAATCTTTCAAACAATAATTAGTTGTTGCGTAAAGTTTTATTTAGTTAAGTGTTGTGTTTTTTAATTATTTCTAATATTGTTTTATAAAAAAATGCCTCGCCATACATTATTTTCGAATTCTGAAATGAGAGACATGGTTTGTGTATACGCGCAAGTAAATTTTAGTGGCCGTGCTGCAGCTCGAGGGTATTTAGAACTGTATCCAAACAGAAGGCAGCCTGATCATAGGTTATTTAAAAACCTTTCTGATCGTGTGGAAGAAACAGGAGCATTTCACCCAAAACGTGATATTGCTGGTTGTCCAAAAAGAATATCTGTGGATCAAGAAGAAGGCGTTTTAGTTCGTGTGGCAGAAAATCCGCAAGTAAGTACGCGGCGGTTATCGGCAGCAACTGGTTTAAGTCAATCATCAATTCATAGATTGTTAAAGAAAGAAAAACTGAAACCATATCACTTTACTCCAGTGCAAAATTTGTTACCTCGTGATCTTCCACAAAGGTCGCAGTTTTCATTATTTTTACGTAACAAACAAAATGACGACCCTATGTTTATGAAACGAATATTATTTACGGATGAGGCCACTTTTACCAGGCGTGGAGTATTTAATTGGAGAAATAGTCATTCGTGGGAACTTGAGAATCCCCATTTATCCAAAGAAAACCACTTCCAGCACGAATTTAGAATAAATGTGTGGTGTGCTATCATTGGAGATTGCGTACTAGGGCCGATTCAGTTTCCACTAAATTTAAATGGTGAATCCTATCTGGACTTTTTAGAAAGCACTCTTCCTGAACTCTTATATGATGTTCCATTAAATTTAAGAAACAATATGTGGTACATGCAGGATGGGACCCCAGCACATTATTCGGTAGAAGTACGTAATTATCTAAATATGCACTATCCACATCATTGGATCGGTCGAGGAAGTGAATTTTCTTGGCCACCTCGTAGTCCTGATCTAAATCCTTTGGATTTTTACTTTTGGGGCTACTGTAAGCATTTAGTATACAATAATAACATAAATAATCGGGAAGAATTATGGGGCAAAATTTGTGAAGCTGTGGAATCTATTAGGGAGAACAGAGAATCGTTATTTAAAGTTAGACAATCTCTAAATAAACGTTTAAGAAAATGTATTGAAGTTAATGGTGGTCATGTTGAACATTTATTGTAGTATTCATTTTAAGTTTTTCTTATTATTGTTTGAGTTCTTATTAGTTGTGATTTATACATAGTTTACCATTTTGAATTAAATTACTTACTTACTCGTTAAAAGTGCATTATTATTTGTTTTGTTTTAATGTCTGAAATTTTGAAGAATTATTAAACGTTATACAACCAATTACCACATTAGCGGTATTAGCTGCACAAAAAATAGTATTTACCAACTAAAGAGTGTGGAATTTTGCCGCCAAAATAATTTTTCAAATTGTATAATGAATTTGCATGCAACTCTTGATTTGCACTTTTTTCAAATCCTGTTGTACTTAGAGACTTGAAACAAGTATACCTTTTTTATTAAGAAATGATAAAGAACCTAAAGGTTTACGCGAAATCTGCAGTAAATGTACGGGTGAAAAAGTTACGGCCCTTTTAACACATTAAAGGTAGCGTACGTAGCGCCCTCTAGGAGCTAGACCAAAGTTGAAGGTGTTTTATGATTTCCCACCACAAATAACCCCCACCCACCAATTTTCATAATAAAATGTTAAAAATTGATTAAATTACAAAGGAAAATAAAAAAAATAATTTTAACTCTAACACCCTGTATCTTTTTACTTATCAACATTTCATTAAGGCGTTATTGGCTAAATCTTAATATTTTGACTCCTACTATCTACAGTTAAGTGTTGTACTATTACTTATGAATCACTCCGTATATTTAAACAAGTCAAATTTAGAGGTAATTATAAGAAAGATATTTATTTGTTTAGTTTGCATGCAAATTAGTACTCTGCGAGGATTTTGCTGACTATTCTAAGCATTTGGTTACATTTGAGGCAGAGTCTAGCATTACGGATAAAGAAGTTGTGTTTGAATTGGTGAAAGGCAAGACTGCACAAACAAACAAAGACCAAACATTTTTATTGGTCCCGGAAAATGAGAATACTGCTTATATTAAACTAGTCCGTCCATTAGATTACGAAACTGTGACTGAATACACATTAACAGTCCGTATTAAAAATAAGAATTTTATGGACACGTCAATTAATATTCCTATTAAAATTGAAGATGTCAATGATGAAATAACAAATTTTTTAGAATTTCTTAGAGGTAGTGTGGTAGAAAATGATAAACCTGGCGTTCAAGCTATACAGGTAAGAGCCATAGACAAAGATGGAACTACCGCTAATAATCAAGTAAGTTATGAACTTGTGGACAATCAAGATATTTTCTCGATAGATAAAACGACTGGTGTAATCATATCTAGGGTACCATTTGATCGAGAACAAATAGCACTTTATCATGTAAATGTAAAAGCCTATGACAATTCTCCGTATGCATTGTTCAAAGAATCCACGGATCCCAACACCGTAATTCAAACCTTTCAAATTAGTATTGAGGATCAGAATGACAACAAACCTGAATTTACAAAGTCCACGTACCAATTTAGCAATATTTCTGAGGGTGCTGATAAAGCTAGTTCTGTTGGAGAAGTGAAAGCTATAGACAAAGATACTGCTTCCCTTATAACTTACAGTATTACCGAAGGCAATGAGGGTAATGCTTTTTCAATGGAAAACACAACGGGGAGAATTAAGGTCAATGGAAAACTGGACTTTGAACAAATTAAACAATACAAATTAACAGTTAAAGCCTTTGACGGCAAATTTGAGGATACTGTTGAAGTCATAATCTCTATAATAAATGAAAATGATGAACCACCTATTTTCGAACAGTATGAAAAAGAAATAGAATTTGAAGAGGAACGACTTATAGAAAAATGTATTATAACAATGACAGCTTATGACCCTGATATTAAAAATAGAAGTGCAGATCAACATATTGTATTTGAGGTTGATAAACAGCAAAAAGAATTTTTGAGTGTGACGGAAGATGGTTGTGTTAAATTAATAAAGCCTCTTGATAGGGACTAGCCGTTTGGTAGTCCCACAAGACAGGTGTTCATATATGCCCTTGACAATGATGGTGGTACTAATTTTCTAAGAAATTATGCTGAAATTCAGATTGTACTTAAGGATATTAATGATAACGCACCATTTTTAAATGGAACTGAAATTGTATGGTACGAAAATCAAGAACCTGGTCGAATTACAAAATTGAGTGCTGACGATTATGACAGTCCTATCAATGGTCCTCCGTTTAAGTTCAGGTTGGCTGATAGTGTGTCCAGTGAAATTCAAGTCAAATTTGCAATAAATAATGATGAATTATATGCCAAAGTAGTTTTTGATAGGGAAGAGAAAAAAATATTGATATATCTATCACAATAACAGATAGCGGGGAGCCTCCCCTTAGTGGGACAAGTATTTTGAGAGTCATAATTGGTGACGTAAATGACAATGAAGCTAAAGATGGTGAAAGCAATATCTTTGTTTATAAATATGTCAATGGACCAGATAGAGACATTGAAATTGGAAGAGTTTATGTAGAAGATCCAGATGATTGGGATTTACCTGACAAAGTATTTGTCCAGCAGAATTCATTCGATCAATTTGATTTAAGTAAAATTAACAATGGAATGATCCTCATGAAGCCAGCAACTCCTGAAGGATCTTATATTGTTAATTATGAAGTAACGGAAACTCACTTACCGAACACACCTACTCCTACAGTTAATGCCAAAGTTACAATAACTGTTAAGGAAATTATCGAAGAAGTTGTGAGGAAATCTGGTTCAATACGTATACAAGGTTCAAGCATAGAAGAATTTGTGGCAGAACCAGAGAATAGACTGAGTAAAAAAGAGCTGTTACAATAGCATATTTCTAAAATTGTCAATACATCGCTTGAAAATGTTGATGTATTTACGGTGCTACGATCTCCCAATAAAAACAGTTCTTTTATTGATGTTCGATTGTCTGCACATGGGTCACCATATTATGCACCTGAGAGGCTCAATAATAAAGTTACAGAACACCAGGATAATCTTCAAAATGAATTGGGCGTTGAATTTGTGATGATCAGTATAAGTGAATGTATAAATAAAACGGTTTGCCCAAATGATTGTTCTTGCACAAACTTCCTAAATATTTCGAGGGAACCAGCAGTAGTTTTTACAAATAAAACATCCTTTGTTGGCGTAAACGCCGTTGTTGATCAAGTATGTGATATAATACCTAGAGTGATACCTGAATGCTTTAATGGTGGCGTACTTCTCGAAAATGCTGTGTGCAGCTGTCCCGCTGGCTTTGAAGGGCCACACTGTGAAATATTAGCAATCGGATTTAATGGCTATGGGTAGGCAATGTACCCAACCTTCGATGCATGGAATAACACGGATATAACATTAGCAGTAATGCCACAGACTGATACTGGTTTAATTTTTTACGCTGGCCCATTAACTCTAAGACATGCAACACTTTCAAGAGATTTCATATCTTTGGAGCTTAAGGAAGGATTTCCCCTACTTCGGCTGAATTTTGGTTATGGGACTAAAGAAATTTATGTAAATAAGAACATAAAGAAGTTGAACGATGGAGCTACACACAAGCTCAGAATTACATATACGTCAGATGATGTACAAATTGAGGTAGATGATTGCAAAAGCAAATGTACGATTTGGAAGGCTATGGATCATAAGGGATTGTTGAATGTTAATAGACCTCTGCAATTAGGAGGTACTAGATACAAATTTAATGAAGAGGAATCCAAAATAATTTGGACCCATCTTCCACCAACACACATAGGATTCACTGGTTGTATTAGAAATTTAACATATAATGGATTTTACTATAACCTTGGAGCTCCTTCGGATCAGTACCGTTCTTACCCCGACTGTAACTATGGTGTGATGCAAGCCGTTACTTTTGGAATTGACTCAAATTTTTTGGTTGCTATTTTAGTCTGTGTTGCTATTTTAATAATACTATTGCTAGCTGTAGTAGTTCATAGGCGTAAGCAAGACAATCTCAACGAGAAAGACATTGATGATACACGCGAAAACATAATTAATTACGAAGATGAAGGTGGTGGCGAGTGTGACACAAATTACGATTTGTCGGTGTTCCGCACAAACAATATTGTAGATGAAAAACCAGTTATGATGGATAATCCGGATGTTCCTGCCGATATAAGTGGATTTCTCGACACCAAGAAAGACACATGTGATAAAGATCCTGACAATCTACCCTATGATGATGTCCGGCACTACGCTTACGAAGGTGATGGTAATAGCACTGGTTCACTCTCATCTCTTGCATCATGCACTGATGAAGGAGACTTGAAATTCAATTATCTGTCTAGTTTTGACCCCAGGTTCCGTAAATTAGCTGATATGTATGGGGAAGATCCCAGTGATGAAGACTCTCTTGATGGCGGAGAGGAATCCTGGTGCTAGAATTATTGCAGTTTTATAGAAAGCAATTATTTCTATTGTACTTAATCATTTACTGTGTTTGACCAAAGATAAACAATATTTTTGGATAGAACTGAACAAGTTTTGTAAATATATATTTTTTGACTTCGATTCGATTTATCTAGACTGAGATATAGCATAGCAAATGCTGTTTTCATGTATGTGACCACAGACAGTCGTAGAGGGTAAGGCTTCCATGTATGTTTAGTATTTATTTTTAAGATAAAAGTGATCTAGTAAGCTCACAACAGGCATTTGAATGAAAACCAAGCGCATCTTGAACACTGTCGATGAGAACCGATAATGAAACAGAACCCTTCCAAAATAACGTTCAGATGACGATCTCTCTGTGATTTTAACAAATAGGTTAGACTAAGTATTATTTTAATTTAAGAGTTTTCTATTGCTTTTTTTACAAACATTTTGGTGATTGTTCAAAGAATTTACTAAAATTTTATAAAATCACAAAATTTTCAAGGTTAATTTTGTGGAGCTGTTCATATAAGTAATAAAAATGTTCATCAACATTACCCTGATTTTCATCCAAAAATATGCTGCCCTTAGCAGTGGTACTTGAGCTAAAAGAAAATATGCAAGTTTGTTCCAAATGGCCTTGATGAATGTGAATTAGCCTTGATGAATTAAAAAGGCACCAATATATAAATATATCAGCCTTAACTATGTATCACAAAATAAAGTCAATAAACAATCGTTAAAAATATATTTTTATTTCTTGCAGTTTCTCTACCTTCCAGGTTTATCTGTAGGGACCTGTTCAGGGAAAAACGGAGGTAAACATTATTATATCAGTTGTAATTTGCTACAGATGGCGCCCATAACTTCCATTTTCTTCTAAAGTTGCCACCTTTTTCCCGGAACAAGTTGCACAGAGCACTGGATTAGTGAGTGGTGTAATTCTATATCTCAAACTCCAGGCAATCGAACCACACGCAAGAAAGTATCAATAAAAAATAATCTCCGCATTAGCAGCTAGACGTAGGCAGTACCCTCTTGCCGCCCCTTTAGCGAGAATGTAACAATGGCGCCATCCGCTAGCTATTTATAATGCAAATCGCCACAATTGAGGGTAATTCATGCGTTGTCACTATTATTCTGCGACCTGTATGTGTGTGTGTGTGTGTGTGTGGGTGTGTCCAGAAATGCAATAAAAAATTTTTAATTTCTTTTCCCGAAATTGTACCTGTTTTCTTCTTTCATTCATTATGTCTCTTCTGAGAGTACCACATTCACTAGATTTAATAAATGTTGTTGAAAATCTTAATTGCAAAATTTACCAGCCGGTCAAGGAAGGAAAGGATCCCACTCTTACGTACCTAACGAAGTTTTATCTAATTAAATTTACGCGGTACAATTAAATACTACGAAAATTAAGTAATTTTATTTGATAACCTCAACAAAAGCAATGGACTTAAATGCATACCTATGCCTTTAATACTAATAATTTAACATTAAATGCTCGTTGTGGTTAAGTTAATATGTATATTGATTCGTCTAATGAGAAAATTAATCAACATAAACTACACATAATTTTTCATTTCTCTTATTATATCTGACTTTTCACTTTTCGGATTGTATCTAATACATAAAATTAGCGGTGCTGATAATGTAACTTTTTATTAAATAACTGCATCTAATATCGAAAATAATAATTGTGATTTCATTATGAACTTACCTGTCAAAATCATTTTAATTTCCACCAAAACATTATAATTTCAAGCTTTTTTTTAAAGTCTGTAACGGTATTTTCGGACTTCACCCTGTAAACAATGAATAACGGACATGGGAGTTAATGAAGCGAAGCACTACACTTAGGCCTGTATAATTGGTTGTCGAATTATATCGAATATAAGGATAATTCCTGCGAGCACGTCCCGATCTACGTCACCTGCGCGAATTAAGAAATGCAATTTGAAACAGTTTTTCATTATTAATAATTAATATCGAACATGGATTCGATTTCAGAAAAAAGGAGATATATGAACCCGTCGCCACAGTGAGGTTAAAAATTGTTTTGTTGCTCATTTATAAATTATTAATTGGCAGTTTTGTGAAACGGCTGTTCTTAATAGAAGGTAGGCGATGAGATATTTTAGTTTTTATTTATTTAAATCTGATAACTATTTTTAGATCTGTCGGCCTTTCTTTCTTTTTTTGTTATCGACTCTATATACCCATAGCTGCATTGTGGTGAACCACTGGTAACTGGTCTAGGGCCATATCAATTATTGTCAATCGAGAATATACCCTTTTGGATGGTTTGGGAATAGATCGGTGAATGGTGTGCCCGCAGGACGTTAAGTTATCCCAAATTAGACAGGTCAGAGCCACCCAACTTTTATAAATATAATAACCTCAGGATAGGACGAAATTTAAATTCAATTACCTCATAAAACCGGAGGGAACGTCGCAGGAAGATTGTTGTTCTAGTATTTTTGTTCTAGTACTCTTGTTTTAATATTCTTATTTTAATTCCTCACAATTTAACTATACCATAATCTCTACATAATAAATAAATAAGATCAAAAGTGTAAACCGCGGGTAGTACTACCGGTGGGGTCAAAGTAACGGCAAATACCTACTCGAATGTTAATATCAATTTTTTTTATTGTTTGGAGTTAACTGTTATCTAAATCATTATACAACTATATCTCAGTAAATTCTTATTTTATTCTTTTGCTAAACTTTTTCTTAGTTTTTTTTATAAAACTAAGTGGCGCCTAACCTTCAACCTTCTAGACACAATAAAGGCTCCTTACCCCGGCCTAGTGCTTCCAGGCGAAGAGCTGCCGTCGAAAACGCCAAGAAGGCGTCGCACAAATGGCGCCCAACGTGCTCGAGTTTAAATTTTCTCTAGAAGTAGTTTAACAACAATCTCTCTCCCTGCGTCACATGCATGGAGGAAGAAACAGTAGAGCATATTATTTTTTAGTTGTGAATGGTTCCTACAGTAATATAAAGGAAATGCTATTTCAAAACATTTTTAGGGGAAAAAATAAGTTTACCTTTTAATCTAGGATACCTATTGTCTCTTAATAATTATAATATACACAGTTGGGGCATCTGACAGTGTAAAGTATAGGTGTAAATGTGGTTAGTGAAAATTTGGTGATATAAGCATTTTTTTTTATGTGATATCGATATGAAGTGTGTACCTCTGGAAATTATATTGATATGCCGAAATACAAAGAAGCATCGATTGGCACTAAAGGTGCCATGAAGGAAAAAAGCAAGAATGCAGCTAGAAGTAGAAGAGAAAAAAGAAAACGCAGAATTTCTAGAATTAGCAAAATTACTGCCATTACCCGCCGCCATTACATCACAACTAGACAAAGCATCAGTAATTCGACTGACAACTTCCTATCTGAAAATGAGACAAGTTTTCCCAGATGGTCTAGGAGATGCGTGAGGTGCCACCCCAGTAGTCCCAAATCCAAGACAGGCCCCAATTAAAGAATTAGGATCGTACCTTTTACAAACTTTAGATGGATTTATTTTTGTAGTAGCTCCTGATGGAAAAATCATGTACATATCGGAAACTGCCTCAGTACACCTCGGTTTATCGCAGATAGAATTGACAGGAAATAGCATATACGAGTACATCCATTCAGCTGACCACGACGAAATGACAGCCGTACTAACCACTACAATGTTTCCCCTCGGAATTACCCCCCATGACCACGAGAGCGAGAGAGATTTTTTTCTGAGAAAGAAATGCGTACTTGCTAAAAGAAACGCAGGACTAAAAAATGGTGGCTACAAGGTAATCCACTGTTCAGGTTATTTAAAGGTGAAACAATTCAGTGTGGGATCTGGTCCTTACGAGGCCGGCTGCTACCAAAATATGGGCCTTGTGGCTGTCGGTCATTCCCTACCACCTAGTGCTATAACCGAGATCAAATTACACACAAATATGTTTATGTTCAGGGCTAGTCTGGATCTAAAGTTAATATTTTTGGACGCAAGAGTGGCCCAGTTGTCCGGTTACGAGCCCCAAGATCTTATAGAAAAAACTCTGTATCATTATGTTCATGAGAGTGATATTTTAGCACTGAGATATTCACATCACCAATTGTTACACAAAGGCCAAGTAACAACGAAGTACTACAGATTTCTGTGCAAAGGGGGGGGGGCTGGGTGTGGATGCAAAGTTACGCAACCATTGTAAATAATTCGAGATCGTCAAGACCTCATTGTATTGTTTCAGTCAACTATGTCTTAAGTGATTTTGAAGCAAAAGAATTTGTCCTGAATCTAGCTCAAGGCTCACCTAGGGAAGAAGTACCTAGTTCGCCCCAGTCTCCCCTACATACCCCTGCGAGGATTATCTCATCACAATAGAAGTACCTGCCATCACATCAGTCAGATCCGTTACACCCTTCATCGAGGTTACCGCCCACGATAATATCTCCACAAGGCACATCAATCACAGACGACGATGCTTTTAGCTACTCGAACGGAGCGATCGCATACGCGCCAGAGTACTCCTTATTTTTACACAATTATTCTAATGAAGAACCGTACTATCCCCACCAGGAAATATTCTACCCCTATTCCGACCAGGGACTCAGTCAGCGCCATTTGTTGAACGCTTCGGTGACGTCACAACAGAGGCCTTTCAGCGCGTCGTCCAGTTCATGTAGTTCATCTGAAAGCGATCATCTCCACCTGCAGAATTTAAGTAACAACGCGTACCGTGCGGAAAATAATCACGGAAATAATTTTAATAGTTGTTTTAATAATAATCAAGGCCACGCGCAGCCGCAGAACTGGCATAGGCACGAATTTAAGCCAATAGCGCACCAAGCTCACTCGGCGGGTTATACTAGTGTTATAGTGGACACTCACCAATATCAATTAGCCAACGAATATGTTCACTAGTTGTAGTGTTACCAAGTTTTTTTGGATTTGTGAAGCTGGATGTGTAGTTTAATTTAAAATCTGCAACTAGAGAGGTCATTAACATCCCTAATGATATAAACGAGTTTCTAATGGTTCCTTGCGGTGCTTCTTTTTTTACAGTGCACTGATATCTAAAGAATAATATACTACACGTCCAAGTTCATTGTATGATGGTACTAGGAAAATATTTTGAGGAAGAAAATATCACAAAATAAAGTATCTTTCTTATTTTTTATTATGAAAGTAATCAGTGATGTATTTAAGGTTCTTGTAAATATTCGTTCTAAATTGCCCTGAGTTGTATGCCATACGTTTGTAATATAATTTATTATTGTATATTTTATTTTTTTTGTTTGTAGCCATATTGTCTTTTAAATTTTTATTTACAATTCATATTTGAAAAAGTACTTACATACATTTTATTGTATATTTTTATCGACTTTATTTATATAGATACGACAATAATTTTTGACTGTGAACATATTTGTAAATATTATACTGTAAAATAATCCCATTTATTATTAATTATATACCTATTTAATTATTATATCCAACCAAATGATAAAAAAAAGAGTTTATATCTATCAATATGTTAAATCAGTAGTTAATTTGTAAATAGAAATTAAGTGTAATCGAAAAAAAAAAAAAAAAAAAAATACATACACAAAATAAAAAGGAAGTTATGTAATAAAAAACTAAAAATAAACTAGTACTCCAGAGAAATAAAACTTCCTCTGCGGAATGAGGCCGAACAAGCTGAATTTTTCCAGAGACCTTCGTTTTGATGTTCTAATGAGGCACAAAAAAAATCTCATATGCCTACCCTTGTGCGTCTTGAGATATCGAAGGTCAAAGGTCATGAAAATCGGTTTTTCGCGAAAATATCGCTTCCGGTGCATCTGACGTCATAAGAACTCGTAACAAAACTTACGTAAAATAGTATTCTCTACAAAATTGTTCATATACATTTTTTTCGTACAACCAACCGTTTTCGAGATATAGCATGATAAAGCGGCAGCGCGCATTCGTAATAGGTAATACTGTATTATATTGCAGAGCTATAAATATAAAAGCACTTTTCTTAATCTGTTAGACTGGAAAATTAAATTCCCATTATTAAAGCCGTTAAAAATTTGTTCATTTATAACAAAATATATAATAAATATTAATAACAAAAAATACATTCTTTTCCACACCACGCCTTATGTTTCCTTGTCTTCCTCCTCGTCTTCGTCGGGTTCCACTAGCACCTCGATCAACACAATATCTTCATCAGACGCTTCCTCTATATCTGTTGGCTCTATGTCTGTTGGCAAAACCTCTTCAGGCTCAAGGTCACTGAAGTCTTCGATGTTTTGCAACTCTGTTGACGGGTTCAGGCATGCCTGTTCGTGACACTGACCACAAACTTTGAAGCATGGCAGCCCGACTTTTCTACACCCGCACTGCGCACCACACCCCTTTTTACAATTACAGATTATTGTATTTAATAGTTCGTCTGAAGCAGGTGGCAGTAGTGTTGTTTTCGGCTGTAATATGTCGTTTTTTAAATCCCAACCCCATTCTTCGGGGTGTAGATTTTTCCCTAGCCAAATCTGGACTTGGTAGTAGACCCGATAAATATGCTGTCGAGCTGCTTCACTGGTAGGTGGAAGGGATGACAATTTAACAGGTCTATTAAGTCGTGTAGCCTTAATGAATTGGGTGTATCAAAATTTGTCAAGGTTCACTTCATCTTTTGGAGCACCATACATAGCTAACAGAAAACGCTTTCCGTTCTGAAATACTGTATCTGGCGGGCAGTTTTCTGCTTGAAATATTAGAGCCGAGTGAGTCAAATCGGGATGTTTCTCAAACGGCTGGTCGTACGAAAAAAAATGTATATGAACAATTTTGTAGAGAATACTATTTTACGTAAGTTTTGTTATAGGTTCTTACGACGTCAGATGCACTGGAAGCGAAAAACCGATTTTCATGACCTTTGACCTTCGATATCTCAAGACGCACAAGGGTAGGCATATGAGATTTTTTTGTGCTTCATTGGAACATCAAAACGAAGGTCTCTGCAAAAATTCAGCTTGTTCGGCCTCATTCCGCAGATGGCCTTTATTTTTACCTTATTTCCCTGGAGTATAGTAAAATACAAAAAAAAAGAGAAAAAAAATTTAAATACAATTAAAAAAAAAGATAATACATAATAAAATACATAACTACAAAAAAAAGTAAAACATGTATATTTATATGTATATGTGTATATGTGTGTGTGTGTGTGTGGGTGTATATACCACTAATATTAGTAGGTATTAAATGAAGATTATGTATATAGTAATTAGAATTAAGCTAATATAGGGAATACCATGTTTAAATACGAGTAGTTATTAAGGAAGACTCGCTAAAAGACCTGGTTTCTAAGGCCAAAGATATTCAGTTGAATAAATATATACAGCGTGAGTTGTCCCAGGTCGAACAGGCGTTAAGAGAAAAGCGAGTAATGACTGTATGGAATATGCCCTCTCCATCTGTAGTGAAAACCATCATCAATATTTCACACAAGAAATCTATTATTTGCTTTCCTTTAATACCTGTTTGACTAGATTCAGCGCTAGCATATTACGGTTGAATAATTCTGAGTCTGAACTTTTTTTTAATGGGCCAGAGTATTTTTTGGGTAAGATAAATGTATGGGGTTGTATGACAAATTTTAAGAAAAATGACCCAAGTTATGTTTTTAAGCCATCGCCAGGTGATCAGTGTTATTTCTTATTCAAAAAATAATGATATTATCAAATTAAGTTCAAATACAGCTAATGCACTATTTTTTGAATAAGAAATAAAAACATGCCAATCTTATATGTGATAACATCTTTCATATTATATGAGTAGAACCAACACATACAAATTGACATCATAGATATTCAAAATGTTGCATTCCTAATATGTTGATAGGTTTATTAGGACCATCAGGTGAACAGACCAGCTTGTAAATATGCATACAATGATTGTACGAACAAAAAAAAATCAAATTATAATATGTCTCTTATTGTGAAAGTTTCCAAATACAAAAAGTAATATGTATACAAAACACTGTCTAGAATCTAGATAATTAATATCACTTTAAGAGACTAATAATATTCCACAGATCTAACATAGTCACCAATTTGTACAATCGAAAAAAAAATAAAAGTAAAAATAAAACTTCTCATTTTCATGTTTTCAATATGTTATTGTATCAGTTGGGCAAAAAAAAAAGAAATTTTGACCCATATTTTATTTACTAATGATAGGTAACAATTAAACAACTGTTACCTTTAAAATAGTGTTTATTACATATACAAAACGCACATACTTATTACAATACAAATTAAAATCACACACGGTACTCTTAAAATTGCTGTTATCAAATTTGTTATAAAAAAGGGAATCCTGGTGATAACCTGTTGATAATTAAAGTTTACACAGTTTACAGAAGTAATGGATCATCTGACAGAAATATTTTCAGAGTTCCCCTTGTAATAAAAAATGTTCTAATAGTAAACTTGAAAATAACGTGTGATTTTAATTTACATTGTTTAATTGTTAAATACAACATGGATAGGTCAACATTTTTTATTCTTGAAGTCCAACTGAGATACAATCAGTAGCGAGTGGTGGATTTAGGTTATACAATATCTCAATATGGTGGAGCATGGAACCGAAGCAATATTTTAATGCATTATTATCAGTACTACTAACAAAATTTTACAAAAATGTTCTGGCACGCCAGATTAATGGGAAGGTATGGTTTATCTAAAACACAGTGAGTGTATTAAGTTCTATTTATTATAACTTTATGTCTAGTCTTATCATTTGCAGGAGAACAAAGAAAATGTTCCGCTAATAATAAACGGCGATAACAATAACAAGGTCGAATCTGGGAGCTCCCTAAGGGGGGGGGGGCACTTGATACAATTATTAAAAAATATCTGGTAGTGGTAAAAATGGTAGTGTAATCGAAAAAATATAGGTATTTTGGGAAAATCTATTTTTTTTTTGTAATTTTTATGAATAGAGGCAGTATTAAAAGTATGGGAATGTTGTATATTTGAGACGTCAGATTTTTTGGAAATTCTGACATACTCATTTTTGCCTGCTGAATACGAATTTCGAGTAAAAAATTCCCCCTCGCTATACTTTTCGAGATATTGCGACTGAAAGTGCAAAAATGTCACAATTTCTCACTACCTGTTGCAGTATTCACATTTCTTTTAGTTTATTAATGTCCATATGGATTTGATCACTTTTAGAGACTTCAACACATTTACATTAATAATATTTACCTGTCATATTAGTTGAAAAATGCATCAAAATATAACTTAACTTTGCATCTGTTAATTTGAACAAACAAACAGGCTATGAAATATGACACTGTTGATCGAAATGTAGTAACTTTGGACAGTTGACAATATTGGGGCAGATAACTAGATGTTCAAATTTTATGGAAATAATTTACGGCTCGTATGCACTACCAGGATGAATGCCGTAAACGAGGAAACATGCCAGTTTTACCCACAATGATAATACTCTTTCTTATATCAACATGATGATAAAAAATCTCTAGGTTCAGGTCATGGACCAATATTTGATGTTCTCTCTGTTCAGCTGATAATCTGCAAAACAGTTTGGAATATTATGTTATATTTTGGTGCATTTTTCAACGAATATAGCAGACAAATATTATTAAAGTGAATGTGTTGGAGTATTTAAAACCAATTAAAGAATCCCTATTGGTCCTAATAAACTAAAAATTTATGAATAAATACTGTAATAGGCAGTGGGAAATACGACATTTTGGCAATTTACGCCCCAATATCTCGACAAGTATAGTGGAGCGGGGATTTTTGATTCCAAAATTCTTGTTCAGTAGCCAAAAATGGGTGCCAGGGAGAAAAGCACTCTCTAATACAACAATGCTAAGAGTATTTATATTTTCGAAACGAGATCTGTAAATTTTAGAAAAGTAATGCCATTTCCTCTATAATTTTGCAATTGCATTCATTGCCCCTCCCCCTTGGAGCCGCTCTTGAACAATAATAATACAGAAAAATTACAGATTGTATATCAGTTCGTTTATAGTCAAGTTTATAGTAATAATTCACGACAGCAAACTGAAGCTGGTGAATATTTACACTGCTCTTGATGTAGTTTAAATTTTAATCATGTTTATACACTTTTAAAACATTTAAAATTGTGCCATTTTTGATAGACATTTATGTATGTTCCTATTTTTGTAAGTGTTATGTCGCACCACTAAGACTACGCGTCTTAACAACACGTCAGTTCGGTAAATAAAAAGCCGCACTTTTTATACAACTTTTATTCACTAATCTCACCTCTTTTCACTATCGATAAACAAGCAACAGCGCAATAAGTTCAAAATTTAATTGATATCATTCAAACAATGATTAGGTATTTAAGAAACGGAGGCGTCAATTTACAGTTAAAATCTGGCTCAAGCCCCGCGTCCGCTTCTTTCCGAAATCTTAGCAATACTACTATATAAAATTCAGTTCTCTATACAACAAGAGGCAAAAATACACGTATCCTTCAAATCAGTACCTACGGAGAAGTCATAGACACCTTAAAGGCAGCCCTTAGATGGGTAATAGGGCGTGAACACTTGTCTTCAGCAATAATTTAGATAAGGGTTCGTCCGGCCGAGAGTTATAATGAACATAGACTTTCTTATTTTAAATAGGTTTGAAAAACACGTGCATGCTAAACTGGAACTCGTCTTGTTATACAGAGTGTTACAGAAAATATAAATACTCAAACGTTTGCTGGCCCCAATAATAATGAAATGTAAATAATAAAAAAAATCATATTCAATTCATATGCATCATTTATATTATAGTTTTAACGTGTTTCAATAAAATAGCAAATATGGCTTGAAAAGTGGGTTTCAGTCTCCATACGGAGGATTAGCTAGCGGAATTGGATATATTTTGAGTCCTGCCGGACTAGAATAGAGGAAACCTGGGGCGAGTTTAACGTGCAACTCGATTGTCACCCTGAATAGAGAAGAGGAACGAAGACGTCAAAATTTTCCTGTAGCAAATGAAGAGATTAGAGTTGGGTATGAAAAAATTAGTGGATCGGAACCACGCTCTGCTACCAAGAATGGTCGAATGTAGATGGAGTACAATTAAAATACAAAAATCTAAGGATATTATGTTAAAAAATATGGAAGGCTCTGTCTTTAGTGTTTGGGTGGCTCATGGAGGTAATAGATTGGAGATTCAGTATGTTCAGACCGCACACTGTATATATAGGTTTATAGTTAAATAGTTTATCTAAGTTTTGTTGTATGTATATTTCTTTTTCTTTGCTTTATGCTATTATCTAGTTTAGTGATTATTTCATTATTACAAGGCAGTTCTTATTTTATTTCGGAAAAAACCTCAAATGCGCGCGCTATCCGCTGGAAGGGGTTAAGACTTACTTAGACGTCGCCTGAGAGAAGATAGTGCGAACTCATGCTCAAATTTCCAAATTAATAAGTACAATTTCATTCTTTAATAATAAGTTTCTTAGTGCCTGTCAAGATTATATGTTTTCTGTGGTGTAAACGACAACAAGAATTAATTCATCAACCCCGGCCGGAAGTGACAGCCAAAAGGAAGGTAAGTCAAAGACTTTTTTCCAGCTAGCGGGTTTTCTTATCCCTGTCATTTTCATTAATGGTCCTTCGAGCCGGATCTTCAAAATTATACCAGCATTTCTAATAATAACTGTCTTAGTAATATTTTGATTAAATTGTTTAAAATATTTCATTAAAATAAAACTTAGAAATACATATCTATTATCGGAACATAGTTTCAGTTTTTTGTTCAATCTTACTTTGTTCAGTTTTTATTCCTCAAATATTTCAACTATTTTCCTTTTTATATATCATCTCATACAAATAAATTTAACATTTAATTTTATTTATTTCGCATCTATTGACTATTGTAATAATTATTATTATATTATAAAATTATTAAAACTACTGATAATTTTTGTAGTAAATTTTTACCTGTTTATGTTTATCTCTAGACACGGACCATATAAAACGTCACAGTAATTAAAATGGCATAAGACTAATGTGCCAGTTAATTCATATTTAAAGACTTGGAAAGCAAATAATGATGAACTCGGCTTGGACATAACTGATGATCAAATTAAAGAAATGGAAGCGAATATACATAACATCAACTTCGCGGATGCCGCCGCCGAAGAAAAACTTACCAGGCACGATGTAATGGCTCACGTACATGTTTTCGCTAAACAGTGCCCGAAAGCAGCACCAATTATCCACCTTGGAGCAACATCTTGTTTCGTCGGTGATAATACAGATCTGATTATATTAAGGGATGGTCTTGATTTGCTTCTACCAAGAATAGCTGCCGTCATCCAGAACTTGTCTAAATTTGCCGAACAATACAGGTCGTTACCAACCCTTGGTTTTACCCATCTCCAACCAGCCCAACTCACCACGGTAGGAAAAAGAGCGACTTTATGGTTGTACGACTTCTTGATGGACGAGAGGGCATTACGTAGAGCTAGAGAAGACCTACGTTTCAGAGGTGCAAAGGGTACTACTGGAACTCAAGCCTCTTTCATGCAACTATTCGAAGACAGTACTAAAGTTAGAGTCTTGGACAAGCGCGTAGCGGAATTATCAGGGTTCCAAAAAACTTATCCGGTTACAGGCCAAACCTACTCCAGAAAAGTTGACCTAGAAATTGTTGCTTCTTTGTCTTCATTAGGTTCCTCAATACATAAAATGTGCAGTGACCTAAGACTCCTTGCCAGCATGAAAGAAATCGAGGAACCGTTCGAAGAAAGCCAAATCGGCAGTTCCGCGATGCCTTATAAGAGGAACCCTATGAGATCTGAACGTTGCTGTGCCCTGGCTCGACACTTGATAGCCTTGTTTTCAAATGCTGCCAACACACATTCTGTGCAGTGGTTAGAACGAACGTTAGACGATTCTGCCAACAAAAGATTAACACTTTCCGAGGCCTTTTTGACTGCTGACGCTGCTTTGATAGTTTTGGTCAATATCACTCAAGGTTTAGTGGTTTACCCTAAGGTTATCGAACGAAGGATTAACCAGGAATTGCCTTTCATGTCTGCGGAAAACCTGATAATGGCGATGGTTAAGAAAGGAAGTGACAGCCAAAAGGAAGGTAAGTCAAAGACTTTTTCCAGCTAGCGGGTTTTCTTATCCCTGTCATTTTCATTAATGGTCCTTCAGAGCCAAAATCTTCAAAATTATACCAGCATTTCTAATAATAACTGTCTTAGTAATATTTTGATTAAATTGTTTAAAATATTTCATTAAAATAAAACTTAGAAATACATATTTATTATCGGAACATAGTTTCAGTTTTTTGTTCAATCTTACTTTGTTCAGTTTTTATTCCTCAAATATTTCAACTATTTTCCTTTTTATATATCATCTCATACAAATAAATTTAACATTTAATTTTATTTATTTCGCATCTATTGACTATTGTAATAATTATTATTATATTATAAAATTATTAAAACTACTGATAATTTTTGTAGTAAATTTTTAGGTAAAAAATATATAAGATAACAAATACACATAGAATAAAAAAGACATATTTTGTTATCTTTGTGTTTTGGTTGCTATTTATAATTGAACTTACTATACAGGGTGGCACGGTTTAACTGCAATTTATTATTCATCAGTTTTCTTTTTCAATTAATTGTTATTGCATTTTACCAGCATATACAGAGTGTTAATATTTTATGTTGGGTTTAGTCTAAAGTGAATTTTCTCATAATAAAATAATAAACTAAAATAAATTATTATTTTGGTCAGTTTTTGAAACATTTTAGCGCAGTTAGCCTTAATTTAACTCATTTTCATTTACTTTCGTATATTCTTTTCTATTATGGCTAGTAGCGTTAATAAATTAAAACAGGCCAAAGCTTTGCGTCAATTGCAAATTGATCATATTGAGGAACTCTTGGTGCTTGCTCAGGCTTCTGTAATTGACGAAAGCCTCCATGTAAGATTTAATTTAAGATGTGAATGTTTAGAGAAAATTTATGTCGAGTTTCAAAAACAACATGAAGTTATTGTTTCTCTCTCGTCAATTATGGAAGCTCCAGAACTCGAAGATGAAAAAATTATTCGAACCACCTTTCATGATAATTATTTCACCATTAAAACAATCTGTTCAAATATTCTTTCGGGTAAACCGTCTAATGAAGCTAAAGATAACTTAGTTCATTCTCCAAATGTAAAATTACCAAAGATATCATTACCCATTTTTGACGGAAATTATAAAAATTGGCTACCATTTTTCGATCTCTTTTCATCCTTAATTCATAATAATAATACTCTGTCTAATATTGAAAAATTTCAATATTTGTTAAGCTCACTTACATCACATGCCCTTACGATGTTAAAAGGCATCACTATCACAGCTCAAAATTATGAAACCGCTTTTCAAACTTTAATTGATAGATACCAAAATCGCCGATTACTTGCAAATTCTTGTTGGCAAGCTATCTACAATGCTCCTAAGCTTACTAATGAACATGCGGCGGGCCTACGTCAGCTCTTAGAAACTTTTAATGAAAACCTAGCTGCCTTAAAGAATTTGGAATTACCGGTAGATAATTGGGATTTTATTTTGTTTCACATACTTCTACAAAAATTGGACGTCTCTACGATTAAACGATTTGAACTCCATGAAGCCTCTACTGAAATTCCTTCCTTTTCTAATCACAGAAATTTTCTTTTAAAACAATGTACTGCTCTCGAATCTGTTGCTCTGTCAATGTCCAATCAAAAACCAACAAAAAATATGTCCAATGTTCCAAGTCCCTTTAAATCGAGCCATAGTGCCCCTAATTCTCGCACAGTGTTACCTAAAGGTAACTCGTCATTTCTAGTTCAATCTAATACTTCAGCTAAAATATATTCTTGTAATTATTGTCGTTCTGCTCACACTATTTATCAATGCTCTTTATTTCAAACCCTAAGTCCATCAAACAGGCTTAAAGTCGCCAAAGAAAAAAATTGGTGTATAAATTGTCTCCACTCTGGTCATCGTCTAAATTCATGTAACTCTCAATCAACCTGTCGTATTTGCCAAAGTAAACATCATACTCTTCTCCATATTTCTCAGGACGCATCTCTTCCATTTCCAAATTCGGCAACAAACAATTCACATACTCTTTCTTCACCAGTAGCTCCATCTTCCTCCAATGTTACCGTTGCACAAGTGCATTCGCTAACAAATTTTCTTCCCTCAAAGACGGCGATCTTACTATCTACAGCTAGAGTAGAAATTGTTGATGCTTGGGGTAAATATCAGTCAGTTAGAGTTCTGATTGACGGAGGTTCACAAGCCAATGTGATCACACAACACTGTGTGCAAAAGCTTGGTTTACATACCTCTAGCATTTCTTTATCAATTTTTGGTCTAGGTCAAACTTCATCCTCTACTTCCAGTGGCGTCGTTTGCACTATCCGACCCACAGGTAAAACTACTCCAACTTTCACCTTCGATGCTGTTGTTCTCCCTAAAATATGTAACGCTATGCCCACTACTTCCATTTCTGTTGGAAATGGCAAATATATCGCTAATCTCCAATTAGCAGATCCTCAATTCCATATACCGGGTGAAATAGATATGTTATTAGGTGCAGATATTTTCTCTCAAATTCTTCAAGATGGGAAACTGTCAGGTACTAATAAGGAACCTACAGCAATCAATACTGTTTTCGGGTGGATTTTAACGGGAAAGGTTACTTGTACCCCTAATCACTCTGTGATTAATTCATTCTTTTCTATGGTTGACTCTTCATTAGATTTAACAATTAGGCGTTTTTGGGAATTAGAGGAAATACCTAAAATTAATTGCTCTTCACCAGATGATATTCAATGTGAAAATTCTTTTCTAGAAACCCACCATCGGGATTATACAGGGCGTTATACCGTAGCTCTTCCATTTAAAGGTCCCGAACCTTTATTTGGAGACACTAAATCTAGTGCTCTCCGCCGATTTCACTCCCTTGAGCGTCGCCTACTCCGTGAAAATTCTCTTTATAATTCATATCGCGATTTCATGTACGATTACCTCGAAACCGGACACATGGAACTTATCCCCTCACCTCTTTCGAATTGTGGCAAACTCTTCTACATTCCTCATCATTCTGTCGTAAACCTTAATAGCACCACATCTCCGCTTAGAGTTGTCTTTGATGCGTCGGCGCAAAGTACAGATGGGTTTTCTCTGAATGACACTTTGTTAGTCGGCCCGAAGCTTCAAAAGGATATCGTTACGCTGTTATTGCATTTTCGCTTTCATTCTCTTGTACTTACAGCTGACATTAAGCAAATGTATCGGCAGATAAATATTCAAGCTCAGCACCAAGATTATCAGAGAATTTTGTGGAGGTTCTCCCCTGATGATCCCGTGCAGGAGTTTAGACTTAAAACCGTTACATACGGAGTTTCGTCAGCTCCATTTCTCGCTCTTCGAACTCTTCAGCAGTTAGCCAAAGATGAAATGGAACATTTTCCTATAGCTGCGAACATTATTCATTCTGATATGTATGTCGATGATATAGTAACAGGATGTTCCAATATCAACGAGGCTGTAAAACTTAAGAATCAGCTCATCTCTTTATTACAGAAGGGCGGATTTACTTTACGAAAGTGGGCTAGTAATAATGCTGCTTTCTTAGAAACGATTCCTGAAGATCTTCGACAAACACAATCTTTATGTTTTTCAGATGAAAATAATTCAAGTATCAAAATTCTTGGTTTAAGGTGGCTTCCTACTTCTGACACTTTCTTTTACTCACTCGAACCTCTCAATCGACCCTGTACTAAACGTACAATACTCTCAGAAGTGGCAAGAATTTTCGATCCCCTTGGCTTTTTGTCACCTCTCACCTTCTTCACAAAATATCTCATTCAGTATCTTTGGACTTTAGGCGTAGGATGGGATGAAACTCCTCCGTCCGATGTGTTACATCGTTGGGGCAAATATAAAAAAGATCTTTCAAGTCTTTTGCAATTAAAAATTCCACGTTGTTGTGTCCCGTCCACATTTGTAACTTGTCAGCTTCACAGATTTTGTGATAGCTCAGAGAGAGGTTATGCTGCAGTGATTTATTTTCGTTTTCAACTTGATCATGATCATATTTACATTTCTCATATTTGCGCCAAATCAAAGGTATCACCCCTTAAAAAAATTTCTATTCCCCGATTAGAGCTTTGCACCACAGTTCTTTTATCTCAACTGATTTCTTTTATCGTAGAGGCCTATTCAGAAAAACTTTCGTTCGAAGATATCTTTGCATGGTCAGATTCTTCAGTAGCATTATCTTGGATCAGATCTTCACCTCATCGATTTAAGACCTTTGTTAGCAATCGTGTAAGTCAAGTTCAGGATCGAATTCCCCCCGATCGTTGGTTCCACGTATCGTCAGTAGATAATCCTGCCGACTGTGCCAGTCGTGGATTATTTCCATCTGAATTAATAAACCATCCGATATGGTGGACTGGGCCAACATGGCTTAAGTTGCCTTGCGAGAATTGGCCTACCAGTTCTATCGATATCGTTCATTCACCTGCTCATTCTGACGAGGAACGGACAATTATTCTATCCAATTTCATTTCTCTCGATTCCATTGATAGTCTACTTGACAGATATTCGTCACTTTCAAAAATAAAACGTATACTCTGCTACTGTTTGCGATTTATTAAAATTCTAAAAAATCCTGGCACTCAAACTTGTAATGCATTCAATGATCAAGAATTGCACGAAGCTCTATTCTTACTAGTAAAACGTGTCCAATATTTATGTTTCTCAGATATTATTGACAATCTTCTGAAGGCTAAATCCGTTCCCAAATGTTTTCGGAAATTAAACCCATTTGTTGGAGACGATGGAGTTCTCAGGGTAGGCGGTCGACTCACTCATTCTGGGTTGCTTTATGACCAGAAACATCCTGCTCTTTTACCTCGCCAACATCGTCTCACTGAACTTATAATCGAAGATGTTCATAAACACAATCTCCATGCGGGACTTCAAACTCTTCACTTTCTTCTTTCTCAACATTTTTGGATTCTCTCTCCCAGGCGAGCTATTCGTCATACACTCTCCAAATGTTTGCGTTGTTTTAAAGTTAAACCTACCTCTTACCAACCTCCTATGGGTGACTTACCCCCCTTAAGAGTAAGTCAGTTGAAGCCCTTCCAGTGTGTAGGGACAGATTTCGGAGGTCCTTTCAATATTACTCTAGGAAGGTCTAGGGGTGTTAAATCTCAAAAGGCATATC
Source organism: Rhamnusium bicolor (assembly GCA_029963845.1). NCBI lineage: Eukaryota > Metazoa > Arthropoda > Insecta > Coleoptera > Cerambycidae > Rhamnusium > Rhamnusium bicolor. The sequence continues at coordinate 807,004 of JANEYF010001524.1, read as the reverse complement.
TGTGTCTATTTGTCTGCTTCGCCACAAAGGCAGTTCATTTGGAACTAGCCTCAGATTTGACATCAGAATGTTTTCTAGCCGCCCTGAGGCGTTTTATTTCCCGTAGGGGTCGATGCTCTAATATTTTTTCTGACCAAGGGACGAATTATATTGGAGCGAAAAATGAATTGATCGAACTTATGAAACAGGCTACGGAGTCCGAAAGACTGTCCTGGTCATTGAATCCACCCTCAGCACCTCATTTTGGGGGTCTGTGGGAGTCAGGCATCAAAGCCGTCAAATCACACCTTATACGCGTTATAGGGCAACAAGTCTTAACTTATGAGGAGTTCTACACTGTTCTTGTTCAAATAGAGGCACTCCTAAACTCCCGTCCACTCTGCCCACTCAGTTCCGATCCACACGATCTCTCTGTCCTAACGCCGGGACATTTTCTCACTTTAGAACCTCTTACCTCTCTTCCAAATCCCGATCTTTCTCATCTCTCATTAAATCGTTTATCGCGGTGGCAATTACTTCAGAGGCTTCATCAAGATTTCTGGAAGCGTTGGCACCTCGAGTACCTTAATACTTTACAACAAAGACAAAAATGGTTGCAATCCGATTTTTCTCAAGTTTCTCCGGGTACATTAGTGCTTATCAAAGATGAGCTGGCCGCACCATTAAAATGGCGCCTAGGCAGAATTGAGCAAATTCACCTTGGTGCAGATGGAATATGTCGGGTAGCGACCTTGCGTACAGTTAAGGGCTTAATGCAAAGGCCACTGGTAAAACTGTGTCCTTTGCCGATTTCGGATAATCAATAAAATGCACTTTGCATTTTAGGTAGGCGGTTATGTTCAGACCGCACACTGTATATATAGGTTTATAGTTAAATAGTTTATCTAAGTTTTGTTGTATGTATATTTCTTTTTCTTTGCTTTATGCTATTATCTAGTTTAGTGATTATTTCATTATTACAAGGCAGTTCTTATTTTATTTCGGAAAAAACCTCAAATGCGCGCCTATCCGCTGGAAGGGGTTAAGACTTACTTAGACGTCGCCTGAGAGAAGATAGTGCGAACTCATGCTCAAATTTCCAAATTAATAAGTACAATTTCATTCTTTAATAATAAGTTTCTTAGTGCCTGTCAAGATTATATGTTTTCTGTGGTGTAAACGACAACAAGAATTAATTCATCAACCCCGGCCGGAAGTGACAGCCAAAAGGAAGGTAAGTCAAAGACTTTTTCCAGCTAGCGGGTTTTCTTATCCCTGTCATTTTCACAGTATTAGCTCAAGTTTTCAACCAACTCGAACAAGATCCACTTCATCCTCAAAGAGAAAGAATCGCTGCAGCAATAAAAAAAAGTAACTATGAACAGCTTGTAAGGGATAATTTAATTACTCTGCGATATGTTGACGATGCTGATAAACAGACAGAAGTCAGTCAATGAATCCAAATGGTAGTATTGAGGGTTTAGCGGGAGTGTGTTCCTCTGATGGAAGACATTTGGCAATAATACCTCATCCGGAAAGATGTGTTCAGCCATTGCAATGGGTTTATTTTCCGAGGGACTGGATACATTATCAGAACAGTCCTTGGGAAAAGATGTTCAAAAATGCGTCTGAATGGTGTTATAAGTATAAGTTTCATCATGTTTACTATTGAAAGTTGATCAGCTGATAGTACAATAATTGTGCCTTATTTTTAGACACTCCTTATTTTTATTGTATATGCATTTAACTGTGTATGTTTCAAAAAGATAAAACTAGTGCTTATGCTATGTGGAAGGCTGTTGAAAGTATTTTTCAAAAAAAAGGCATCGGATGTCCGTGAAATATGAACCGCTCGGCATGGCGAGGGCCCTGAATGGGCAATGAGGAAAGTATGATTCCGATGAGGTCGCCCAAGATTCGTCAAAAAACGCATCGCCCAGTTGCGGGTACGTGGTGCTACCTAGACTCACACGATACTTCCAATTCAGTAGAGAGCGAGTGGCAGACCTACGAAGCATATGGGTACATTCCAGAAACAGAGCCCAGCAAGTTCTTGCCGCTTATGTGATCGTTAAGGACTAATGAGACTCCTATTGTCACAACTATGGCAGGACCTAATAAAGCCACTTCATATGGACCTCCCAACCATAATGATAGTGGTGTAAATAAGGCTTTAGGAAGAATATATCCAGCAGCTGAACAGGCTAGCGCAAGCAGTTATAGATAAACCTGTGTTTATGTAACGCCGATGAAGATGAAATTGATGACCCTGGCACAAACAAGGCCGTACGTAAGAAAAGGCGTAGAGAGACCAACAATGTTCGTGAACGCTTACGTAGTTGTGATGTTAATGAGCTATTTAAAGACTTATGAAGGATGTCTATGGCACATCTAAAAAAGATAATGCTGATAAGTACCCAGAATATTGGAAAAAGCAGCACACGTACACATTTTATTAGCAGCTTAATCATGGTGAGCTGTAACTACATACGGTCAGACTATACTGATTACATAATGTTCAGTAACTAAATTTATCCACTTAATTTTATTCTTAGAATCCTATAGTAATTTATAGTTTTATTTTTTTATTTTAGCACGAGTAAAATCAAAATATATAACAGAGTACCATTATTAAATTTAGCCCAACCAAATATAACATTCAATGTTAGTGTACACAAGACTGGATTATACATTATTGTCATTACCTATGCACTGCTTGCTTGGTGCAGTCGTTTATACAGTCAGTATTGAAATTTACAGTAATTTCTAAGTCAGCATGGACATAAAAAAAGTGTTCTTTGATAACAAGTCTTGCCAGAAATGTTATTCTAGCCGCTGCATCCTCAAAGCTGGAAGGGGGGACCGGAAATTATATACAGGACATGAATTATATGGTAAAACTCTTGCTATAATGGGACTGGCAAGAATAGGAAGAGAAGTAGCTATCAGAATGCAGGCATGCCGTATGAAGACAATCGTTTATGACCCAATTGTATCAGCAGAAGATGCAAAAAAAATTCAAAGTAGAATCTTTAACGCGAGAGCAAATATGGCCTCTTGCTGACTATATAACCGTACATACACCACTTATTCCAGAAACTAGAAATCTGATATGTGAGTCGGTACTTAATAAATGCAAAAAAGGCGTACGTATTGTGAATGTGGCAAAAGGAGGTATCATTAATGAGCTAGATTTATTACATACCTTGAAATCTGGACAGTGTGGTGGGGCGGCATTGGACGTATTTGAGAAAGAGCCACCAACCGACAAGATAACATTAGAACTGATTCAAAAGGTGGAGGATTCAAAAGTGATTGCTACTCCCCATCTTGGTGCTAGTACCACAGAAGCACAAGTTCGAGTTGCAGTGGAAGTTTCAGAGCAATTTATCTCTCTTACAACAAGGAGTCAAAAGTATGCCTCTCTCCCAGGGATTATTAACAGAACCGTCCTAGAGAAACTTATATCAGTTGATCCAATGCTGACTGTTTTACGCAATATGTAATAAAAATTCAGTATTCACTGATTAAGGCATGTAATTTAAAAAAAAAAAATGTTTTGCTAATGATACTAGAACATTTTATTGGAAAACACGTGTAGCTTCTATGAATAGAATTAGCAAAATTACTGCCATTACCCGCCGCCATTACATCACAACTAGACAAAGCATCAGTAATTCGACTGACAACTTCCTATCTGAAAATGAGACAAGTTTTCCCAGATGGTCTAGGAGATGCGTGAGGTGCCACCCCAGTAGTCCCAAATCCAAGACAGGTCCCAATTAAAGAATTAGGATCGTACCTTTTACAAACTTTAGATGGATTTATTTTTGTAGTAGCTCCTGATGGAAAAATCATGTACATATCGGAAACTGCCTCAGTACACCTCGGTTTATCGCAGATAGAATTGACAGGAAATAGCATATACGAGTACATCCATTCAGCTGACCACGACGAAATGACAGCCGTACTAACCACTACAATGTTTCCCCTCGGAATTACCCCCCATGACCACGAGAGCGAGAGAGATTTTTTCTGAGAATGAAATGCGTACTTGCTAAAAGAAACGCAGGACTAAAAAATGGTGGCTACAAGGTAATCCACTGTTCAGGTTATTTAAAGGTGAAACAATTCAGTGGGGGATCTGGTCCTTACGAGGCCGGCTGCTACCAAAATATGGGCCTTGTGGCTATCGGTCATTCCCTACCACCTAGTGCTATAACCGAGATCAAATTACACACAAATATGTTTATGTTCAGGGCTAGTCTGGATCTAAAGTTAATATTTTTGGACGCAAGAGTGGCCCAGTTGACCGGTTACGAGCCCCAAGATCTTATAGAAAAAACTCTGTATCATTATGTTCATGAGAGTGATATTTTAGCACTGAGATATTCACATCACCAATTGTTACACAAAGGCCAAGTAACAACGAAGTACTACAGATTTCTGTGCAAAGGGGGGGGGGCTGGGTGTGGATGCAAAGTTACGCAACCATTGTAAATAATTCGAGATCGTCAAGACCTCATTGTATTGTTTCAGTCAACTATGTCTTAAGTGATTTTGAAGCAAAAGAATTTGTCCTGAATCTAGCTCAAGGCTCACCTAGGGAAGAAGTACCTAGTTCGCCCCAGTCTCCCCTACATACCCCTGCGAGGATTATCTCATCACAATAGAAGTACCTGCCATCACATCAGTCAGATCCGTTACACCCTTCATCGAGGTTACCGCCCACGATAATATCTCCACAAGGCACATCAATCACAGACGACGATGCTTTTAGCTACTCGAACGGAGCGATCGCATACGCGCCAGAGTACTCCTTATTTTTACACAATTATTCTAATGAAGAACCGTACTATCCCCACCAGGAAATATTCTACCCCTATTCCGACCAGGGACTCAGTCAGCGCCATTTGTTGAACGCTTCGGTGACGTCACAACAGAGGCTTTTCAGCGCGTCGCACAGTGGGGCTTGGAAAAAATTCTCAAACTCATGAAATCAACCCAAAATAAGCTCGTGAATGCAGCAAAAATAACGAAAAAAATTTGACTGAATAGTTGGGGTAGTTTTGATGGGGTGGAAATTGAATTTACCGCCTAAAACTCTGAAACTCTGGATTTGTATAGAAATTGACCTCCAAAATATAGAAAAATTAGTGAAAAAAATCCCTATGATGAAATAGGGTGGTTTTTAGAGGGCGAAAACACGAATATTTTGAAACTCGCGTAACCTATGCAATATTCCAATAGAAGTACTATCATAAACAATAAAAATGGTCAATAAAAAATATTAATAATTTATTGTTGAATAAAACTAAAAATATTATAATAAAGATTAAATGGTGCCAAATATAGTAATATCTAATTTGCATAAAACAATATTGTAAAAAATATATGTCATATGCATAATAAAATATTTTTTCAAAAACTGTATTTGTTATTTAAAATCACCACATAAAATTTTAACGAGTACACATGAGTATTGGTTTGACTTTAATTTTTAAACTACAATAGTTGAGCTATAACAATACATCAAATTCTAAATGGGGACACATGTGGAAGTAATCTATAACATTAATGGTTTCAAAATATATTGTAGTTTATTAATATATTTTCATAGGTTCTTTTCTTAAATTATAATTAATATGTAACATACACAATTAGAATAAAATAACATATTATATTCAGTACATATCTGAAGGTATTGCATCCATAGTTAACCAAGCCAAGAGCTACAAGTTGTGATAAGGTTAAGCACTTAACAATTCTATAGCGAATTTTACGCATTGATCATAAATAGACACTACACTCAACAACAACTTTTTCATCGAGGTGGTAGCGGGTGAGATGACCTTGAACAAAGTTAGATAGTGGTGCAAATGACACATTGGTATGTCCACTCATGAAATATTAATCACGTATAGTCCCTTAGTTCATTTCATTTTTCGATTTAATGCCACATTTTCGGATTCTTGCCCCACTGTGCGTCGTCCAGTTCATGTAGTTCATCTGAAAGCGATCATCTCCACCTGCAGAATTTAAGTAACAACGCGTACCGTGCGGAAAATAATCACGGAAATAATTTTAATAGTTGTTTTAATAATAATCAAGGCCACGCGCAGCCGCAGAACTGGCATAGACACGAATTTAAGCCAATAGCGCACCAAGCTCACTCGGCGGGTTATACTAGTGTTATAGTGGACACTCACCAATATCAATTAGCCAACGAATATGTTCACTAGTTGTAGTGTTACCAAGTTTTTTTGGATTTGTGAAGCTGGATGTGTAGTTTAATTTAAAATCTGCAACTAGAGAGGTCATTAACATCCCTAATGATATAAACGAGTTTCTAATGGTTCCTTGCGGTGCTTCTTTTTTACAGTGCACTGATATCTAAAGAATAATATACTACACGTCCAAGTTCATTGTATGATGGTACTAGGAAAATATTTTTGAGGAAGAAAATATCACAAAATAAAGTATCTTTCTTATTTGTTATTATGAAAGTAATCAGTGATGTATTTAAGGTTCTTGTAAATATTCGTTCTAAATTGCCCTGAGTTGTATGCCATACGTTTGTAATATAATTTATTATTGTATATTTTATTTTTTTGTTTGTAGCCATATTGTCTTTTAAATTTTTATTTACAATTCATATTTGAAAAGTACTTACATACATTTTATTGTATATTTTTATCGACTTTATTTATATAGATACGACAATAATTTTTGACTGTGAACATATTTGTAAATATTATACTGTAAAATAATCCCATTTATTATTAATTATATACCTATTTAATTATTATATCCAACCAAATGATAAAAAAGAGTTTATATCTATCAATATGTTAAATCAGTAGTTAATTTGTAAATAGAAATTAAGTGTAATCGAAAAAAAAATAAAAAAAAATACATACACAAAATAAAAAAGGAAGTTATGTAATAAAAACTAAAAATAAACTAGTACTCCAGAGAAATAAAACTTCCTCTGCGGAATGAGGCCGAACAAGCTGAATTTTTCCAGAGACCTTCGTTTTGATGTTCTAATGAGGCACAAAAAAATCTCATATGCCTACCCTTGTGCGTCTTGAGATATCGAAGGTCAAAGGTCATGAAAATCGGTTTTTCGCGAAAATATCGCTTCCGGTGCATCTGACGTCATAAGAACTCGTAACAAAACTTACGTAAAATAGTATTCTCTACAAAATTGTTCATATACATTTTTTTCGTACAACCAACCGTTTTCGAGATATAGCATGATAAAGCGGCAGCGCGCATTCGTAATAGGTAATACTGTATTATATTGCAGAGCTATAAATATAAAAGCACTTTTCTTAATCTGTTAGACTGGAAAATTAAATTCCCATTATTAAAGCCGTTAAAAATTTGTTCATTTATAAAAAAATATATAATAAATATTAATAACAAAAAATACATTCTTTTCCACACCACGCCTTATGTTTCCTTGTCTTCCTCCTCGTCTTCGTCGGGTTCCACTAGCACCTCGATCAACACAATATCTTCATCAGACGCTTCCTCTATATCTGTTGGCTCTATGTCTGTTGGCAAAACCTCTTCAGGCTCAAGGTCACTGAAGTCTTCGATGTTTTGCAACTCTGTTGACGGGTTCAGGCATGCCTGTTCGTGACACTGACCACAAACTTTGAAGCATGGCAGCCCGACTTTTCTACACCCGCACTGCGCACCACACCCCTTTTTACAATTACAGAATATTGTATTTAATAGTTCGTCTGAAGCAGGTGGCAGTAGTGTTGTTTTCGGCTCTAATATGTCGTTTTTTAAATCCCAACCCCATTCTTCGGGGTGTAGATTTTTCCCTAGCCAAATCTGGACTTGGTAGTAGACCCGATAAATATGCTGTCGAGCTGCTTCACTGGTAGGTGGAAGGGATGACAATTTAACAGGTCTATTAAGTCGTGTAGCCTTAATGAATTGGGTGTATCTAAATTTGTCAAGGTTCACTTCATCTTTTGGAGCACCATACATAGCTAACAGAAAACGCTTTCCGTTCTGAAATACAGTATCTGGCGGGCAGTTTTCTGCTTGAAATATTAGAGCCGAGTGAGTCAAATCGGGATGTTTCTCAAACGGCTGGTCGTACGAAAAAAATGTATATGAACAATTTTGTAGAGAATACTATTTTACGTAAGTTTTGTTATAGGTTCTTACGACGTCAGATGCACTGGAAGCGAAAAACCGATTTTCATGACCTTTGACCTTCGATATCTCAAGACGCACAAGGGTAGGCATATGAGATTTTTTTGTGCTTCATTGGAACATCAAAACGAAGGTCTCTGCAAAAATTCAGCTTGTTCGGCCTCATTCCGCAGATAGCCTTTATTTTTACCTTATTTCCCTGGAGTATAGTAAAATACAAAAAAAAAGAGAAAAAAAATTTAAATACAATTAAAAAAAAAGATAATACATAATAAAATACATAACTACAAAAAAAGTAAAACATGTATATTTATATATCATACCATATTTTACAGTCGAGACACTCGAAACAGCCGATTGTTGAAGCGGTATTTTGATAAATAAACTATCTATTTAATTCAATACGGTTGTATATGCCAATAGTGAATTAAGACTCAAGTGAATTTTAGTGAAAATAAAAATATATTTAATCAAATACGATGGGAAATTCAAGTGCAGCTTTAAATTTTGGCGCTGGGCCTGCCAAATTACCCAGAGAGGTTTTGACAGAGGTTCAGCATGAGTTTTTGTCATACAAGGACTCCGGAATGAGTTTAATAGAAATGAGCCATAGGTCCAAGGAATTTACAAAAATTAACAACGACGCACAGCTTGCTGTTAGGGAACTTCTGAACGTTCCACCCAATTACAAGATTCTCTTCATGCAAGGCGGAGGCTGTGGTGCCTTCGCCGCTGTGGCACTTAATCTTATGAACAGAACCGGGACTGCTGATTACGCGGTAACAGGAACATGGTCATCGAAGGCCGCTAAAGAAGCCGCCAAATACGGAAAAGTCAACTTAGTGTTCCCAAAAAGCTGACAAGCCCGGCAGTATTCCTGACCAAAAAACTTGGAGCATGGATCCTAATGCCTCTTATGTTTATTATTGTGATAATGAAACGGTTGACGGTGTCGAATTCCCCTACATTCCAGAGACGAATGGTATTCCCCTAGTATCTGACATGTCTTCTAGCATAATGACAAAAAAAGTAGATGTCTCAAAGTTTGGTATAATTTTTGGAGGTGCCCAAAAAAATATTGGACCAGCAGGAGTAGTTGTAGTTATAATTAGAGAAGATCTGTTAGGAAATGCCATGAAAGTCTGCCCATCAGTATTCGACTTTACTCATATTATTAAGGAAAACTCAATACATAATACACCGGCCACTTTCTCAGTATATGTTATGGAAAAGGTTCTCCAGTGGATAAAGAAAAGTGGAGGAGTTGATGCGATGCAAAAGCAGTCTGAAGAAAAAGAAAGGTTATTATATGGCACCATTAAACAATCGAATTCATTTTACCACTGTCCGATTGATGAACGTGTTAGAAGCAGAATCAACATACCTTTCCGCGTAGGAGGAAAAAATGGAAATGAAAGCCTAGAAGCCAAATTCTTAGAGGAGGCAGAAAAATTAAAAATGTATCAGCTTAAAGGTCATCGATCAGTTGGCGGTATAAGGGCCAGTTTATACAATGCTGTAACTCTGGAAGATGTACAATCATTAGTTAAATTTATGATTGAATTTCAGAAACAACATAGCACAACACATAATTGAGTAATTTAGATAATTTATTAAAACATGTTTTTTTTTATTTAATATTATATGTGGTCTGAGAGCTAAATAAACTAAGTGTGTATTAATATTTGTTAAGACTGGCTTAAATCATTTTTGTATTTATAGAATTATATTTGTAATGAAAAAAAATGAAGTTTTATACTGTGTACAAAAACATTTATAATTTTTTATAATACTTAGATATATGCAATGTGGGCCATTTTGTTAATATATGTATTGGGATCTCGGAAATTATAAGAGATGCTTGGTAAAAAATGATGGAGTAATAGTTTACCTACGAGAGAACGTCAATCATACTTTTAATCTCAATAAAATTAACGACTTGAATGTTATCGAGCTAAATCTTATATATAGTCAGAATAAAATTCATATATGTGCCATCTATAGACCTCCTTCAACATGTCCTTTCTTGTTTAATGCAGGGTTAATTAATTATCTGAAACAGAAAAGGCAAGGTAATGACGTCAGTTTCCTTATAGGTGATATTAATATAGACATTATGAACAGTACTGACTATTCTGAGGAATATCTCAATATATTAGCAGAAGAAGGATATTTACCAGGTATATACAGTCCTACAAGAGTGCAAGGCCAAACGAGAACTTGCATCGATCATATTTTTATTAAAACTCATAAAGATCTTGAGAACATATCATCTGTAATTTACGAAACGCATATCACTGATCATTTTACAACTATTATTTTTTTAAGTGACTCAAAAAAAACAAAAGACAAATTCAGAAAATAGATACAAGAAATTTATAAATTATGAAAAGTTAAAAAATATGTTGAATAATAAAAATTGGGAAAATATATACAGCTCAAATGATGTCGAACAAGTTACAGAAAATTTCATAAATATAATTACAGAATCTATAAATGAATGCACAAGTACTACAAAAATCAAAAGAAATAATATTAAAAGAAGTCCTTGGGTCACAACTGGGTTAATTCAATCAATTAACAAGAAAAACTCACTGTATAAATTAGTGAAAAAAAACCCAGGGAATACAGATATATTGAACGATTTTAAACAATACCGGGATAAACTAAAAATTTTAATTACGAGTACAAAAGAAAAGCATTATAAAAGAAAAATAGAGGAAAATAAATCATGTGCAAAAAACATGTGGTCATGTGTAAATGAAATTAGTAACAGAAAGGTAAGTAAACTAGACATTAATAAAATAATTAATGAAAACGATGAGGAGATAACTGATAAACAACAAATAACGAATGAATTTAACAACTTTTTCAATAGTGTGGGAATAAATTTAGTAAACAAAATAAGAGCTAAACAAGTAGTAACATATAGCCAGAGACAAAACAAGAAGGGTGTAAAAAATACTCTATATTTAGAAGAGACTACGTCTGTTGAAGTTAGGAACTTAATCTTGTCTCTGAAAGACAAAAAAACCCCAGGCTTTGATAACATAACAAGTGAAACGTTGAAACAAATAGTGAATCAAGTGTCCGAACCCTTTGCACATATTGTAAACTTATCTATTCAATGTGGTGTTTTTCCAAGAAAGCTTAAAATTGCTGTGATAAAACCTGTATACAAATCTGGAGACAAACTAAAAGTAAATAACTACAGACCAATATCATTGATATCTAATTTTGCGAAAATATATGAAAAGATTTTAAAATCCAGAATAGTAACATTTCTAAAGAAATATGACCTATTATCTGATGGGCAGTATGGTTTTCGCGAGGGTAGATGTACAGAGGATGCTATTGCTAATTTAACAGAAAGAATTTATAAAGCCTTAGATAACAAAAAAAAGTCGCTTTGCATCTTCGTAGATCTAGCTAAAGCATTCGATACAGTTAGTCATGTAGATTTGTTGGATACCTTAAGTGATATTGGTCTGCGTGGTGTAGTCAAACAACTCCTGACTAGTTATCTCACGGAGAGACAACATTGTGTAGAAATGGAGAATATACACAGTAACTTTCAAACAGTTCAGTGTGGTGTACCACAGGGAACTGTACTTGGTCCACTACTTTTTACTATTTATGTAAATGAGTTATTTCAAATACCTTGTGCTGGTAAAATCATAAGCTTTGCGGACGATACTGCAATTTTCTTCGAGGCTGAATCATGGAACGTATTAAAAAGGAAAGTGGAGGAAAACTTTCCCGCGGTGATAGACTTTTTCAATAAAAAATTATTATCCATAAATTTTCAGAAAACATTTTATCTACCATTTGCCAGCTACGAAAACAGTTTACCAACTTTCACTTCTCTAGCAATCCGGGATGCGAATACTGAGATTCTGATTCAATCAAAACAAAATATCAAATATTTAGGGGTGATATTGGACTGTCATATGAGATGGGATGCCCACACCGACAAATTAGTCAAACAACTAAGGTGTGTGTTACCAAAAATAAAACTATTAAAAACTTTTTTAGATGAAAGGCAGTTAACTTCAGTATATTATGCGTTGGTGCAATCCCATCTCACATACGGTATAATAGCATGGGGTAGTGTAACCAATAATTATTACAAAAAAGTTGAGGTTATTCAGAAATGGATATTAAAAATTATATATAATAAATGTAAAACTTACTCATCAGATCAACTATTCAATGAAATAGGAATATTTGATATTAGACAACTATTTTGCCAAGCCCTTTTGTTACATTGTTTCAAAAACAAAAACAAAAAAAATGTAATTAACCACATTCACAACACAAGATACAAGGAGTGTGCATTAGAATTACCCAAGATTTTTAAAACTATTGGACAAAGAAGTCATAACTATCTCTCCACAAAAATATTTAACACCCTCCCAACGGATATAAGGCACATATCTAATTGTAAGCATTTTAAATCAGAAATTAAGTCTTGGATAAAACGACATTCAAGGAAAGATATTAACAGTATGATTGACAGAAAAAACACTTAAATATAAAAAGACTCCATATAAGATCACTATATAAGTAATATTTCATACCAACACTGTCATATACCTAAAACTTAAGCATAATAAACTAGAATAGTAATTACGTATATGTTCATTAGTCAATAACTTGAATGTTGAATGTACTTACCTAACTATTAAATATTTTAACATTATTAGCAAATAATTTTAACTATTACAAATTGTATATAAATTTATTCACTCCTGTATAAAACTATGGTTATTATGTATTGGTTACAGTGAATATTTCACCCATGCGCGGAATTTTCCTTGTGGGTTTTTCGAATATTTATTTGTATAACTATTAGATGGTACACCATTGTTACTACCATAGTATTATTGTATCATTATGTATAAATAAATATTATTATTATTATTATTATATATCGTTAAAAATAGTATTGAGCTAATTAATAAAATCAATACTATAAATATAAATAATGAGGATATGTTAATATCATTGGACGTATCTAACCTTTTTTACCAATATACCGGAGAGAGAGGTAATCACTCTTGTTAATGAAAAATTGTTTGACAGTGATTACTCAGATAATAATATTGAGGATATATCTTATTTATTAACAATTTGCTTAGAACAAAACTTTTTTTAATTTCAATAATGACACCTTTGTACAAAAGACCGGTCTAGCAATGGGAAGTCCTTTATCTCCCATTTTAGCAGATATTTTTATGCATTACTTAGAATCAACTTACATTTTAAAGAACAACCCATACACCCAGTATATAAAATATTATTACCGTTATGTTGATGATATCCTAATTCTTTGGTCAGGTCCCCCAAACCTATTACCAATTTTTTTAAATTACGTCAACTCTATTCACACAACAATTAAATTCACATTAGAAATATAAAATAATAACCGTTCACTAAATTTTTTTAGATTTAAACATAACATTAGAAGATAACAAACATTATTTTAATATCTATAGAAAACCTACACACACTGGTGTAGTTATTGATAATACTTCCCTGCATCCCTTTTCACATAAGGTGGCAGCTTTTAATTGTTATATTAATAGATTATTAAAAGTACCTTTATCTCTAAATAATTACAATCAGGAACTTTCGGTTATTAAACAAATAGCAGCTACTCATAACTATAACACTACTCTAATTGATACCTTACTAACAAAAAGATTAAATAAATATGTCCAAAATACAGTGTACATAAATACATACAGAGAAGTTCCATCTGAGATTCCATACCGTTCTCTTACGTTCATAGGCCCTGTTTCATATAAAATTTCTAACTGCTTTAAAAATATTTTTCACATCTCCTTTAAATCAACTAACTCTATAGAAAAGTTGTTTGTCAATGGTAAAGATCAAATAGATCCACTAGATAGATGTGGGGTTTATAAACTTTCGTGTAACACATGCAACGGCACATATATTGGTTGCACATATAGAAATTTTAAAACACGGTTAAAAGAACACGTTCGGTGTATTAGCTCTTCATCAGGTTTCTCCCATTTTGCCAAACATCTTGCAGATAGCAACCATACATTTGATAATACTCTTAAAATATTACATTTAGGTAAAAGAGGAAATTTGATTAATAACCTTGAAAGTTTAGAAATCCTGAAAGATTCAAGAGATCCCAACACATTATCTCTGAACTCACAGATCCAATTTCAATCTTCATTGACTTTCTCTGTGGTTATCTAATTTAATTTATATTATTGTATAATTTTTTCTACTGAAATCTGTCCCACGTGCTCGACATTATAACCTCAATTTCTTAGAAGTTAATTTTTTCACCACGTTCAAATATAATTTCACCGCTATCACCATCTGCAGTCGAAATATAATTAACTCCACTATTGTGAAAATAAGAAACCTGGTGCACACATAGTTTTCTAACTTAATTTTAATTTTATTGTACGTTAGTTCTTATAGAGTCCGTTAGAGGACACTATTTTTAATCTATTTCTTTTTAAAAAAATATTTATCCCTTATTAGATTTTAACTATTGTAGTATATGTATGTGTTTAAAAGAAGCACGTTAAATTTTAGAAATTTTATTAAAAAAAGTTAATTAGATACTAACAAAATTTATATCTTACATTTACTTATAATTTGACATGTTGCAAAACTATTTTAATTCTAATTTGACTACCCTGGTTTTATATTTATAAAAATGTAAGTATTATATGAAAATAATTTCCTTTTTTTACACATTTCAATTATTTAAATTTTACATTTTCTATATTATAATTTTTAAACTAACGTAATCCTGATTAATTTAAATAATTTCAATCTTTCTGGTACAAATTTTATCAAACATTTTTTATTAACAAGTTTTTACTAATTTTAAAAAATATTGAAATAATTGTCTTCTGTATTCCTGTTTTTTAAGTTTTACTAACTTATTAACATTTATTTATGTATGTATGTAACCACCACACATTTTCTATTGTAGTCCTGTGTCTGATGATGTGAAGTAATTAATTTGTTCACGAAACCGGTCACATTAATAAAGGAATTTTATGAGAATTTTTCTGTTTCCTTTATCATGAATAATTACTCATATGGGATCAACCTATCTACGTTAAAAAATATATATATCGACGCTTAAGAAACAATACCTCATATTTTCATTTTTGCCAGAACTTGATTTAAGATTTTAAATTGATATCCACTCCTATGTCCAACAGTTGCCAATAGCTTGTATCTCCAAAATTAATACCGATACTTACAACTTAGTTCAATGAATACCTCGTTAGTTTTTCGTTTCCTGTAAAATTGCTAATTTGGAGATAAGAGGTATTGTTTCTTGAGCATCAATATGTAGATTAGTCATAATCAAACAGTTGCTCTTTGAATGCTTTTACAGAATATATTGGATATCAAATAAGCAACATATGGGAGAAAAATAAAATACGAATTTTTCAGTTTTTTCCAGATATACAGGATGGGACAATAGTGCGCCCGACTTCGATATGTCGAGTTCTATGATAGCTAGAAACTTGATTTAAAAACATAAACTAGACAAAAAGTCTATCACCGGAAATTACTTTCGAATGTACAGGGTGAGCGAGACGATTATACAGGGTCAACTAACATTTTTCTGTATGTACAGGGTGGGGCAATATTGCGTCGGACTTCGATATCTCGAATTCTACGATAGCTAGAAATTTTTAAAAAAATTGCAAGGAAACTAGATAAAAAAGTCTATAACTGGAAATAATTTTCGAACATATAGGGCGAGCCATGACGAAATTACAGGACCAAGTGCCTTTTTTTTAAATGGAATGCTATGTATATCAGTACATTTTTTGAAACCTCTTTCTAGGCTCTATTCATTCCTATATTATTATTGGCTATCTCCCAACCACTTTGATGTAATGAATTTTTTTGTTGAAATAATGCCATCTGCAGATGAATATTAAAAAAATCACCACAGTCACAATTATGGGTTTTAAGAAAAACTTATGTGAATACCAGTTACGAGACATCTAATTAATATTTTTTGAATCATTTTCATTTCCTAAAAATGTACAGGGTGGCCAAAAATTAGTATTCAATTAAGAACTTTTTAAATTGAATTTTCTCAATTTTTTCAACGATGTGATGTAAAAATAAAAAACGAACATTTTTTTGTAAGTACTTCCCTATGGCTAATTGCAACAATTTTCGTTTTATTGAGTAATAATTACAACATTCAAAAAATAAACTTAAAAAAAGAGGTTTCTTCAAATAACTCAGAAGAAATAAATATAGTTTAAAAAAACTAAAAAACACGCTTTTAGGCACATCAAACTAAAAAGTGAAAAATAATTATTAATATAAACTGAAAACAATAATGAACGAAAAATACTAGTATTATTGTGAAAAAAGCGTTGGTTGCTCGATATACCAAAAATATGGCACAAAGCGCCCCACGCTTTTTTTCACAATAATACTAGTATTTTTCGTTCATTATTGTTTTCAGTTTATATTAATAATTATTTTTCACTTTTTTAGTTTGATGTGCCTAAAAGCGTGTTTTTTAGTTTTTTTAAACTATATTTATTTTTCACCTTTTAGTTTGATGTGCTATGAAAGCGTGTTTTTTAGTTTTTTTAAACTATATTTATATTGCTTATTGATGCTGATATTATAACATATTACGATCCAACAGATATTTCTGAAAAAAAAAAATATTTTTTTATTTCAGCCATGGGATTTGAACTCACGCCCGAGGAGTCCGTCGATTCGCGTCGACGTGCCTTAGCCCGCTCGGCCAACGACGGAACTGAGTATCAATGAATGTACTTACAATATTAAGCCTTTTGCTCTCACGCAGAGGATACGTGAGGAAAGGACTGGCGATCCTGATCAGGATATTGATATAAACTTATCAAATTATTGTATTGTTACCGGTTCTTCATAAGTGTACAAAGTTTCAATTAAATCTGTCCGTTTAAAGTGGGTCAAAATCAAGTCCAAAGAGCCGGTTACATACAAACAAACAAACAAACAAACAAGCAAGCAAGCAAGCAAACATACAGGTGAAGCTAATAAAAGCGTGTTAAAAATTATAATAAATGTTCCACATGTTGAACATTTTGACTGACACACATCTCTATGCGCTTTTGAAATGAGATTCCCACTGTTCCTAAAACTGCCGGTGTGATAGATCTAAAGGCAGTTATTATTCTTTCCTTCATATTTTGTACTGTTATTGGTGTGTCTATAAACAATTTCCTTCACGTATCCCCATAAAAAGAAATCCTTTTTGGTAAGATCTGGGGATCTAGCAGGCCATTTAGTGGGTCCATTTCTTCCAATCCATTGATGAGGGTAGGTATTATTTAAGTACTCTAACTGCATTTAAATAATGTGGTGGAGCACCATCTTGCTGAACACATCCTATTTCGAATTCTTCCAGGGAGATTTACCAATAATTGTGGCAGATAGTTTTCCAAAAAATGAAGATAAATAGCTCCAGTCAATGTACCATCAAAGAAATGTGGCCCCATTACATGTTCTCCAATAATTCCTCCCCAAACGTTTATAGACCATCTGTGTTGGTTATCAACTTGCATAAAAAAAGTGAGGATTTTCCGAAGCATAATAATGGAAATTGTGCCTATTAACAAATCCATTTTTATGAAAAGTTGCCTCATCAGTGAATAAAACATTATTGAAGAAGTTGACATCAACTTGCATTTTACCTCTGGCCCAATTACAAAATTGTAGGCGCTTTTGAAAATCGTCATCAGATAATTCCTGGTGCATTTGAATATGATATGCATGCAACTTATTTGTTTTTAAGATTCGACCCACAGACCGTCTACTTATTCCTATAGTTACTTGATAGAGATAGTTAAGACATAACGCGCACTCGTGTTCCGAGATGCCCGCCATGTTTAGGCTATTCTAGAGCTGAGTCGGCAGGGCCAGTATTGTTCGCAAACGTATCCGTGTACATTTCATTTTATTTCTTTTATATACCATCTCAAAGGTAAGTAATAATCTCACTAAATAGTAGATTGCAGTTTCGTTTTATTCATATGCTTATTATTACCTACGTGTAATAAAACTGCATGTTATTACATTCCTCATCGATAAATAAATGTATATTAGAAGTGCGTTATTCATAGATTGCATGGTAATTCTTTTACATTATCATCATTTTAGAAGAAACATTTTTTGTAATATTTATGATATAGGTATTATTTTCAATACTTCTAATATGTTGCCTCCATTAGTGTTTAAAGTAGTACAGGATGTTAATTTTACGACTAGATTACCTACACAGTTTGATTTTTCATCTAGTGGAAAATTCCAAAACCATACTTTTTTTTCTGAGGAATCCGAATTCGGAACTAAATAGTATCTGTCAGGTTTAATACGACACATTGCAGTTAAAATAAATCGCTAAAACACAGAGGTTTTTTCCACAGAAAAATCTCGAAACTTTGTAGTTGCATGTAACAAAAATTCTTAAAAAATATTGGTCAAAAATATTCCCAGTCAATCCCAAGTCAAAAATATCCGAACAGTCCCTGACAGACAGATGACTACCCCCGGGGGTGACAAGCTGGCGAAGAAAGAAGACCAAGACAGAAGAGCGCCAGAAGAGGCCCTAGCCAGCAGGGTTCATCAGCCAGGACCCAGGGAGGTTGGCCGAAATCTGCGGCACCGCTCACATTTGTGAGTGGGGCCGTTTGTAAAGTAAGCTAACCCGCCCTGCACGAGGCCGGTCCAGGTCTACAGCGATGACTAGGGTAAAAAGGCAATAGTCCTGCCTGGCCCTAGCATCTGAGACCGTCATCAAGCCAAAAGGATATTGGCGCGAGAACATTTTAAATTTGGTAGAGGGCAATCCAACTTTAAGTACGCGTGTATTCATTCGCTAAGCAAACCGTACGTCTAACCGCATTGTATGGCGCCCTGGGAGGAAATAAACTGTGTCCATTTTAATGTACAAAGAGTTCATTTATGTTCTACAGCAACAAGATTTTGTGTGTTGAAGGATGTGGCAACATCGCTCAGTGATTGTGAAATATGATGTGTTTGGGACAGGGATATTCAACTTCGATTCCAGCAGTTCTCAACATGTTTGCACATTTTTGTTGAGAAAGGTCAATTATTTTTTTCTAATATTTAAGGTTTTCTTATGCACTATACGATTTATTATATCAAGATCTACTTATCATCAAAAAGTAATTCACAAGTTTGTAAATACCCTGTATAATTAGTGTATGTATGTATGTACGTATTATACAGATATGATATATTAATCACCTTACAAGTGGCGGCTTGTGAAGTTTAGGTTGTCATATCTTAGTATTGAAGCATGGGACCCAAGCGATACTATAACACGTTAAGTGCTGTATGTATCCTATTCCAATTTCCAATTTAAGAGATTTATTCATTATTAAAAATACATTACAAAAACATAAATAAAATACATA
This sequence comes from Rhamnusium bicolor, assembly GCA_029963845.1. Classification (NCBI taxonomy): domain Eukaryota; kingdom Metazoa; phylum Arthropoda; class Insecta; order Coleoptera; family Cerambycidae; genus Rhamnusium; species Rhamnusium bicolor. The sequence continues at coordinate 787,370 of JANEYF010001524.1, read as the reverse complement.
ATAAACTATACAATCATTCACAATAAATACATAAATAAATACATATAAACTATAAACACAAGCATAATTTAGCTTTACAGAGTAATACTCGCGCTTATTTTCATAAGCACGACAAGCCGCTGGGTCAGTGAACCCACGCGCTGTGGGAGGTCATGACCAGCTGATCGTTCTTTGACCTTAGGTGGAGAGTGCATTCTTTTTTGTTGTTTTCTGTCTTGGTGGACGTTTTCCAACTGTAACAACATAATAGAAATGAATGAAAGGCATACGCTCTTGATAATTAAAATAAGAATAAATACTAAAAAATGTCGTTATAGTCTGGTATATAGGAAAAAAGCTAGAAAAAACCTGTTTAAAATAATTCAAAATTTAGATTGTTGGTAAAAGGGGCGGGTAGGGAGTGGAATAACCATTAAGGTAAAGCTTAGGCTTAGAGGGGGTAGATAGGATGCAGGAAAGGGTAGGTAGGATGCTAATGTCTGTCATTGTACGTATGTTATTGTTGTTATTCGTAATAGAGTGGGAGATTTTCATGTATTAGTCTGTGTGTATGTTGAAACTTGTGGTAGTCACGTATGTCTGTTATACAGGGTGAGTCTTAAGTGTGTAGTTATATTTAAACCACCGATTCTGGACATCTGTAGAAACCCTCTGTCACATTTTTTTTTAAATCCCACGTTTAACTGAGTTATAGACTTCCAAAAAAATATGATGAAATTGTTTTGGAACTTCTGGTTACAGGAAACATTCTATATCTTAGCAAAAATGATGTAATGGACTGAAGCAACGTTGCCGCATATCTTATGCAATTCTCTAGGCGCGATTTTACAATCGAGTTAACATAAGTTGAAGGTTACCTAACATTATATTTTCACAAAAATTGATGAGATTCTAATACAAACCATTTCAACTAAAAGTTACTTTAACATAAAATATTTGTTGCTATAACCACTTCCAAAATAAATGTAAAATTTAAAAAAATTCGAATTCTAAAAGTGTGAGTTTAGCTAACCCACGATTGAAAAACCGAGCCCTAGCATTAAGTTCATTCCCGAATTCATAATAACATTGGATGAAATAATTATCTACTTAAATGATTAATTGCTCCACTTGAAATAATTTTTAAACATTTTGAAATACCTTTTAATGTGAGAAATGTACAATTTTGACTTTTTCTTGCACCAATCATCATTTCTTTTTAAGCGTTTCATGTGGAATGTACAACTAAAACTAAATTTTTCGATGAACAGTGAACTTTTTAGGGAATCTCGAGAGGAATTTAATGTTCCCATCTCATTTTTTCAAAGTTTATAAAAGGATTATTATTTTTAAGAAGTAGGTGCTTAATCTCTGCTAATACAATAATTTGAAATGTGTAGGTGTTCAAGGAATAAATCAGCTCTCTACTATTTTAATTGGCATCTAATAGTAAAACACTGAAGGTGCACACAATATCAGGTGATGGTAAATAATTTGCAGAATTTTCACACACTTCTGTCACTTTTTACACTGGTCATACTCAACAGTTTGCATTTTATTCCTCCATAATACCCTGGACGGTTAGGAGGATAGTATATGTGATTTTTTATAAAAAAAAGATCAATTTTTTCTTGAGAAAACAGCATTTTATTCGGGATAGGCCATTACATGATAAAAATTCAACCACGCCATAATGTGAAATGCGATATTAGCGTCGCATATGTAACCTTATGATCTTCACACATCTAACCACGCAACTAATCAGTGTTACCAGACATACCATTTTCATGGTATTTATACCATTATTTTCCTTGTGTACCTGCACTTTTTTTTAAGTAATAAAACTATTATTTAAAAATTTCTACCATTTTACACCAATATTAGCAAAAGTTGATAAAAAAGTAAAATATAGGTTGTCAGCCCCGACCTCGGTTAGTTCTTCCATTAAAAAAAGAGTAAACTGAATTAAATTTTATACCGTGTACGTAGGATCTTTATAAATCGGAACCTCGCGTAAAGAGCGCTGGTTGTGCAAGCCCAAATAAATAATAGTCTTTTGCTGTTTTCTGTTGTTTCTGTTGCGATGGTAAGACCCGTTTTTTCAATGCTCAGTTAGCTAAATTAACTGTCAGTTAGGTCACTAGAAATTTGTTGAAAAGCATCATGATTTATTTATAATGAAATTTATACCTTTGTGCAAATCTCACACATCTGGTAATACTACACCCCATGTAAAAACCAGTACGTGTTATTGTAGTTCGCGTACCTGTTTGCATTAGAATTTACAAAAATGTGTTTAACTAATACCGTTATTTATAGTTTTTTGTGATTAAATTTGTGATTCGAAGTTTTGAGTTATTATGTTACTGAAATTTATTATTTATAATTTGTTCCTTTGGTGGCTCATTTTGTGAAAATTAGTGATTAACCATAGCGACTAATTTTATTATTTTAATGCTGAATATGTTAAAGGCATATTTTCAAGTAGATGAAAATACTAGACAAGCAAAACGGCTATGGAATGCTATCCAAACGTCAAGCCCATATGTTATATTCATGTAGTAACTGTTGTATTAGGTAAGTAAACAAATCTGATTTTTCGTTCTTTTAAAGTAAATGCGTCTTTTTAAAATGATTAGTTTCAACTTGGATTCATTTTTAGAAACGAACCATATTAAACTTAAACTAGAAATTAGAGACAATAAAAATAATTTAAAATACACAGAAAAAGTATTGCATATTTTTAATATTTGGTGCTTACGGGTTCTGTTTATTTATAAAAAAAAGTGTCAGGAATACCTAATTTTACAAGGAAAAATAGATAAACAGATACTCTTAACACCTTTTATTTTAAGAGCAACTTACAAGTGACAAGTGTCGCTTTCCCAAAGGGGCTAATCAATCGCGCCTTGGCCGCCGTGAAGTTTATTTCTTATTTTTGGCCAGTGTGTACAGATATCATGCTTTCTTAAAAAGAGCTCAATGTTTTATAAACTATTAAATTTGTTTTGGTGCCGCGTCTGATATTAAATAAGTCTAATAGCGTCTCACAAAATGTCCGTGACAAAAGAGTAATAATTTTTTTAAAAATTCAAAATTTGCAATTCATGCCATGCATGCAATTATAATTGTAATGAATCATACGCATGTTCATTACTATAGTTTCGGAAATTCCTGTTAGTCTTGTGCTGTCGCGCACTTCCTGCCGACATATGATGAATCACGCAGATGTTCATTCGTAGAAGTTTCTGCAATTACCGTTTGGTAGGTGCTGCCACGTATTTCCTGCCGCCATGAAATATTGACGTCACCAAGGCCAGGATTTTGGTATAAATAGAATAGCCGTAGCCGGGGAAAGGCATTCAGTTTTCTGCTGACAACTACCTTCAGCGTGTTGAGCTGGGTAGTTGAGGAGTCTTAAGCGTGTTGAGCTTGACTCCATTTGGTTAGAAATCAAAATCCGACGACGACGCCGCCCGGCTGAATGTCTGGTAGCATCTTGGGGTTTTAAGCGTGCTGAGCTTGACCTCCTGGTGTTGGTAGCCATTTTACCGCTCTGCACCGCCGTCACCAGTCTAGTAATTATTTATCGCCGTGAGTCTTCAGCGTGTTGAGCTGGGCCCACTGTTGGTAAATAGTTGCTAAACCAATCGCTGTCACAAATCTAGTAATTATTTATCGCCGAGAGTCTTCAGCGTGTTGAGCTGGGCCCACTGTTGGTAAATAGTTGCTAAACCAGCCACCGTCACCAGTCCCCCTAATTATTTATTGCCGTGAGTCTTCAGCGTGTTGAGCTGGGCCCGCCGCCGTTAAATAATTATCGAACTTACCGCCGCATCGAATCCTAGATGTTTTACTTCAGTACTTGGAGCTGAAGCCCACCGTCACCGTGCATTCACCGAATTACACTCCCCGTAAATTAATCTCACCAATGTAAATAATATTTGTTAACTGTACTTGACTTGGTTTTATTGTTGAAGAATCTGATTTTATGTTTTTTTAACTTCATGTTTTGGATAAATGTTACTTTAATAAAATAAACTCCGTTACGAATACTTTGGGCTTTCTTATTTTACAACTAACAGGAATTCTGGATTAATTCTCCAAACCAGCTATCCGAAAGCAAACACTGTTACGACGCCCAAACATACTTCGCTACATATTTTGGGAGTCCGAACAGACACCGTTACATAATTGTGATGACGAACTCTGGCAGTAGCAACACTGCCTTCAGTTACGTCATTTCTGTGAACGGCGTTTACAAAGTTAGAAATTAAAAAATTTTTTTTCTTCAAAAAAAATTTTTTAACGGTGCCAATCAATTGTACACAACGAAATATATTGAGGGTTAAAATATAACTACGCATTTAAAACTCACAATGTATGTCTGTCAGTACTGATTTTTGTATGTTTTGTCTAAAAAATTTGGTGGCAATGTGCGTAATGTAATCTCTAATGTAAGGTATGTCTGTAGTCTCGTGAAGTTGTTGGATTGTCACGTATCTGTTTGAGTTATTGAAGAGTCGAAGCAGTTTATTTTGCGTCGTCTGGAGGCGCCCGAACTGGGTGTCGGACATCCTATTCCAGACGACGAAACCATATGTTAATATAGGCCGAAATACGGCTTTATAAAGCAAAAGTTTTGATTTTAAGTTAAGCACAGAGCGTTGGTTTATTAACGGATTGTGTGTATCCAATACGGATACACGGTTCAATAATTCCGTTAGAAGAAACTCCTTGATTTTGTTGTGGATATTTTTTCATTGGCAACATCTTGATGTAATATATATGCATTAACCAATGCCGTGCCCAATAACAATTCAACTGCCAATTTCCTATACCATTTCATCCTTTTTCTTAGGGATGATGAATAGGCTTTCATTTGGTCTGAAAAGTCAATAATAGCTTTACATTTATTATAGTCCGAAATGATTTTTGGTTTTTGTACTTCTCCGCCTCTTTGTCTTACTGTAACCAGTTCATCATTCTGTCTAGTACTGAGTACCAGCACATCCCTCTTGTCCTTCCATTTGAGGATTACCACACCTGTGTTGCTTCGGCTGCAACAATTTCATTCTTCTTCAGTTTTTTAGCCACAATATCTTTGAGATTGACCTTTCTGTTTGCACGCAATGTACCGGCTAAATGTGTTTTTCTGTTTATGAGTGTATGGGCCAGAGAAACATTTATATAATAATTATCCATATAAAGAGCTCTCCCCTGATCTAATAAATTATTTGTAAGTGATAATACTACCCCAGTTGAAGCAGGCTGACCTTCAGTTTTGTTAGTTCCTCAGTATACGCTGAGATTATAAGTATATCTTTATTAACCATTATCAACACATACTTTGAAGAGCTTTATTCCAAATTTGTGTCGCTTATTTTTAATATATTGTCTAAATGACAAACGACCTCTAAAAGGACCAAGAGTCTCATCAATACAAAGCTCTTCTTGAGGTACAAAAGCAGCTTGAAACCTTTCTAAAAGGTTGTCAGTCAGAGGGTTTATCTTACGGAGTCGATTAATAGCGGCATAAATTGTTTTTATTATTAACTAACCGTTAGTTCTAGTGACTATTATTTGTTCAAACAAAACATGAAAAATTAGTAAATTGTTATATTCAAACTGGCCGTATCTTTCAACTTATCAATTTTAGACCCCAAGTGGGATACATTTTTGGAATCAGCTGTTGATTAGGAATCCAAGAATGGAGAAATATATAGGGTGTTTCGTTTAAAAAAATATCGATGACGTCATAACAGAAACAGCGATGACATCATAACCAAAAATAATAAAGGATAATGTGCACAACTGAAATTAAAAATCGACGTGTCCGAGAATTTTTTCTAAATATTTTTGGTTTAATAATTAATTTATTCCATAATTTACAGACACACTGTATATAGATTTAATGTTAATAATGACTGTTTTGTACTATTTAACTACAAGTTAGTAAGCATTAAATAAAACTGTAATTAGTCGTTACCTTCATGCCATATTATATGTCATATGTAGAATGTCTTGATAAGAGCTGGTATATCCACCCCCTGGTAAAGTTACCCAATAGATAAATTTAAGAATAAAATTGTTGAAACAATAAAATAATAATTTTAAATAAACAAAGAAAATTTGCTTTTAAATGTTTCAAAATTATATTTTCATTCTACACGTGTTTCGGCTTTTTAGGCCCTTTTCAAGAGTACAGATGAGAGTTAGTGAGTGCCTAAAACATAGTGACACCGAAACCTATGAAAATACAATGCAACCATAGCTCCACAGAAGCAAAATAGGCTATAGACAAGATCTACAAAGTATAGCAGGAATTAGAACGAAAAAATTGATACATCCGAAGAGACAACTTAGATCTCCATCTAAAACTAATACATACCGAATTACTATTCAAGGAAAACTCCTTTAATTTTCAATACTCAGACCGCCAAATTAGAGAAGAGATTCAAGAAATAGTTCATTCACATCATCATAGTCAGTACAGAAAACTCCAAAACTTAATTAAAAGTAAGACAAACCAAATTAGCAATTTTAATAATCCCGCAAACAATTCTTGTGTTTCTACATTTACATTTTACCCTAGAGTAGTCAATCTAACAAATGTCAACTTTAATTCTGATGACATAAGCCTATTAGAAAAGGGTTTAACATATTCTCCTAATATATATAACAAACAAAATATAGAATTATTGGTAGTCGATACAGAATTAGCATTAAACTCATTAACTAATACCGAAATTGAAGACAGATTTAGTATCGCTAATTTATTTAATAATATAGAAATTTGTAAAAATAACAAAAACGAAATAGCAACTATAAGAAATTTAAAAACTATAATTCAAGAAAATAATTTAATTCTTTGTAAAGCGGACAAAGGCAACACGACAACAATTTTAACCGAAAATGAATATAACACAAAAATATTTTCTTTTCTAAACACTAATGAAATAGTAAAATTAAACCATGACCCAACTAATAAATATCAAGCCGACATGATAAAAACTTTAAAGCAGTGTACATCAGTCATACCACCAGAACAAACATATAAATTTAAAATAATGAACCTCTCACCACCATTGTTCTACGGACTACCCAAAATCCATAAAGAAGACAACCCTCTTAGACCAGTTGTATCCTACATAAATGCCCCATCCTATAAACTTTGTAAAGAATTAAATAATTTACTACCTGCTTTCATAAATTTTGAATGGAGATATTCATTCAAAAATTCCTTTCAGTTCATAGAAAAAGTTAAAAACTTAAGAAATCCTAGAAATGCGAAATTAGTATCGTTTGATGTGAAAAGTCTTTTTACTTCAATTCCACTACAAACTTTATTTAATATACCTAATAGACCAACTTATAAATAATTCAGATATAAGCGCAGAAAAGAAAAAAGAATTAAATATCATTATTAAAAATTGCAGTAACAAAAATTATTTTAAATTCAACAAAGAAATTTATAAGTTGTTAGACGGATTACCGATGGGTTCACCAATATCTCCTTTATTAGCCGAAATTTTCTGTAATATGTATTTCAATCAAATACATAACATTTTCATGTCAGATTTTGAAAATAAATTATTTAACACCAAATACATTTTAATAGAAAATGTGTTCTTTTGGATACGCTATGTAGATGATGTATTTTGCATTTGGAAAGGTACGGAAAGACAGTTAAAACAATTTCTAAATTTACTTAACTCCTTTAATGAAAAAATTCAGTTCACGTTGGAAAAAGAAAATGAAAGCGGTTTATACTTTTTAGACGTCAACATAAAAAATCATAATTGCTGTTTAGAATTCGATATCTACCGTAAACCTACCTGTACAGATACAGTAATACACAATAGTTCTAACCAATCTTTCCAAATAAAAATGTCATCGTTTCATAGTTTTGTTCACCGTCTGCTAACCTTTCCTTTAAGTCCAAACAATTTTGAAAAAGAAGTCAACACAATAAAACAAATAGCAAATAATAATGGATACAAAGAAAGTATCATAGATAATTTAATAAAAACAAAACAAAAGAAAAATATGAACCTATAAGGAGTTTTATGCTGGTTCTGTACAAGACGCCAATATCATCCATAAATGTATTAATTATCGACCTGGAATTAGTGATAAAGTCAGCAATAAATTAAGTAAATTAGGTTGCAAAACAATATCTGTAAATAAAAATAACCTAGGAAAAAATGTTAATAAACAATAAGGATAAAACAGAAAAACTACAAAAGACAGGAGTGTATGAACTAAAATGTAGTGACTGTGACGCTATATATATTGGCCAGACTGGACGTAATATAAAAAAGCGACTTAAAGAGCATAAAAAGTCTATTGTAAACAATGTATATAGCACCGGCATGTCAACACACTGTATAGAAAACAATCACTTTATAAATATGGATAATGTAGAATTACTTCATTCCGAAAAGAAAAGTAAAAAATTAGACTTATTAGAAATATTAGAAATTAAGAAAGCTTCCAAAAATAAAAAAAAAACGGTTATAAATGAACAACAAATATTCGCAGGTCACCACATTTTAGATAAAGTAATTTAACTTTTCTAAAAAATTACAAATCTTTCAAACCATTTTTAACACGCTTTTATTAGCTTCACCTGTATGTTTGCTTGCTTGCTTGCTTGTTTGCTTGTTTGTTTGTTTGTAACCGACTCTTTGGACTCGATTTTGACCCACTTTAAACGGACAGATTTAATTGAAACTTTGTACACTTACGAAGAACCGGTAACAATACAATAATTTGATAAGTTTATATCATTATCCTGATCAGGATCGCTAGTCCTTTCCTCACGTATCCTCTGTGTGAGAGCAAAGGCTTAACATGTAAGTACATTCCGTAATTGTCAGTTAGCTCGGTGGTCGAGTGGGTTAAGGCAGTCGACGCGAAACGACGGACTCCTCGGGCGTGAGTTCAACTAATGGCTGAAATAAAAAAATGTTTTTTTTTTCAGAAATATCTGTTGGATCGTAATATGTTATAATATCAGCATCAATAAGCAATATAAATATAGTTTAAAACAACTAAAAAAACACGCTTTCATATCACATCAAACTAAAAATTGAAAAATAAATATAGTTTAAAAAAACTAAAAAACAAGCTTTTAAAGCACATCAAACTAAAAAGTGAAAAATAATTATTAATATAAACTGAAAACAATAATGAACGAAAAATACTAGTATTATTTTGAAAAAAGCGTGGGTTGCTCGATATACGAAAAATATTGCACAAAGCGCCCCACGCTTTTTTCACAATAATACTAGTATTTTTCGTTCATTACTGTTTTCAGTTTATATTAATAATTATTTTTCACTTTTTAGTTTGATGTGCTTTAAAAGCGTGTTTTTTAGTTTTTTTAAACTATATTTTTATTAGTATAAGTTGCCAGATATAACATTCAATATACAAGCAAGGAGCACAAATTATAATTTAGTACCTCTCATCTGTGCTCCTGAAAAAGGACCTAAAGCCGAAACACGTGTAGAGTGAAAATATAATTTTGAAACATTTAAAAGCAAGTTTTCTTTGTTTATTTAAAATATTTAATAATGTTTCCCAAGGAGCCAACCGCAGAATCAGTACAGTGTATAAATAGTACATATAGTCTCTGATAATAGTTACTCTTTATCTATTTTTGTAGAATGGGAATTCCAAATGAGATTATAGCTCGCAGTTTTTACCAAAAGTAGAGACCATAATTAATATAAATCTGTTTGGGTAACTGACAGCCACTCTATCAGAAGATGAATTTACCGAGCCTAAAAAAAATTAAAAAAATATCCAAAAGCTCGACAATAACAAAGAGTATTCTTTAAACGTTGTCGAATCAATACCGTTTATTGTTACTGTTTCGTTGCAGTCACACACAACTTTTAAAATAACCAACATATTAAGGTTTACCTGCGCAATTATTACAATTTTACAAATGAATTATGATGGCATGCACCAAAAACACTAAAATGATCAATACTCATTATTTCAAAACCACATTTTTTTACTTACGCCTTTTTTGCACGTGCACCAACGACTTTTTGAAAAAAAGGAAATTTTTAGCCCAAAAAACGGTGCATGTGTATATTTATAAAGATTTGTTGCGTATTTGTTATGTAGATCACGTCACTCACCTCCTGAATTTGTGTAGTGTCATTCTGTTAACATGCGGTACAAAATTTAAGCTTTCTTAGAACATTTAAACTTCATCTTTACTCTTTATTTATATCTCCGTATTACCATGGATGGTTTAACATTTACCAGTGTTTTTTCCCAGTACACACTAAGCTTTGATTGTTTACTGGGTCCTTATCGGGCCTTGGAAATTCAATCTGAATGAAGGCCCGACAATTTACCATAGGTACTTTGGAATTTACTGAGATTATTTTCGGTTTATTTTCGACTATTCCATGAAAATAATTGAAATTATTATACAGGTAATATTGTTAACAAAAGAATTAATTGAATGCTCGGATTACTGTCGTCTGAAAGAAACAGAAATTATTCTAGTACTATATCTATAAAATGATATTGTACCCAACAAATGGAATTTTACAAAATTTTAAGTAAATACATTTTTTGGTTATTTCCCCCGGTTTGGGAATCGACATCCAGCTGAGGAATCGAATTTCTTTGAAAACAGAGAAATTTTGGAGATAATTTCTGAATCAAATCAAATAAAATTTTGTTCCTAACTGCTTCTTTTCGGAGTGCTGATTTTTCAAAAAAAAATTTTTTTGGAATTTTAATATTTAAAAAAAAATGCGGATAAACAGTTTGAATATCTCAATGAAAATGTTGTTTTGATTATTACTTCTCTTTTGGATTCGAATTATTATGATTAAGTTTAAATTAAACGGTTAATATTGACTATTTTTATACATACACCCCAAAACCCCATTTACACCCAAAACCGCTCATCGTACAAGAATGAATCAAGTGATATTTTTTTATGCAGTTTCAGATAGTAATTAAATATATATATATATATATATATATATATATATATATATATATATATATATATATATATATATATATATATATATATATATATATATATATATATATATAAACAGGGTGATTCAGCTAAAACTCCCCAGGCCGATTACTCGGAAACTAAGAAAGATAGATTATAATGACGACCTCGGCATTGGCGGTCGACATCAATAAGTCCTCCGAAAAGAAGTGTAAAGTATGTGGTAAAAGTGTTTTGGACAAAATATTATAACATGGCATTTATCCGCATTAAGTTTTAAATTATGTGTTTTAGAATATTCAAATAAAAATTTAAGATCATGATTTATGTGGGTACAGGCAATGTCAACAAGTTCGGGCTCAAAGGAATATAATAATTGGGTATCATCAGCAAATGCCTGTATTTCAGAATATTTAACTACGTTGAACATATCAGATGTATATATAAGAAACAATACGGGCCCCAACACAGAACCTTGCGGAACACCAGATGTTATATATGCTGTTTCGGAAGAGGTATTATCTATAACAACTTGCTGACGACGATTACTAAGGTAGCCGATAAAAAATTTATAGAAATTGGATCAAAACCGTAATATTCGAGTTTGGAAACAAGCAAAACATGATCAAGGGTGTCGAAGGCTTTTGAAAAATCGAGAAGTATGAGAGCTGTAGCTAAACCGTTGTCAAGAGACTTAATTATATTATCTGTAACATAGCTATTTACTTGGTACCGAATATCGATGGTTCAAATCCATCCCGGAGCAACAAATTTTATTTGTAATTTGCTTCGGATTAAGATGGGAGTGAACTGTCGATGCCCTAGATGTGGTTCGGACTGCACAATAACCTGTAGGGCCTCGTCTCTCTTTACTCAACACAAAATCCTAGGATTTTCTGGGGAGTTACTTCGGTGACTTGAGAGGCGGTTAAGAAAACATTTCAAGAAAAACATTTCATTTCATTTAGCAGTAACGTTGTCGTACTAAACCCTTTCCTAAAACCTGATTGCAAATTTGATAAAATATTATTTTTTGTAACATAATCATATATTTGTATATTTATAATTTTTTCAAGAACTTTCGATATGGTAGGAAGTACGCTAATGGGACGAAGTTCATTATATGCTTTAGGGCTATTTGTCTTAGGCAAGGGTTTAACCAACGACATCTTCCACATCTATGGGAAATAACTCACCCTGTATATATATATATATATATATATATATATATATATATATATATATATATATATATATATAACAGGGTGATTCAGCTAAAACTCCCCAGGCCGATTACTCGGAAACTAAGAAAGATAGATTATAATGACGACCTCGGCATTGGCGGTCGACATCAATAAGTCCTCCGAAAAGAAGTGTAAAGTATGTGGTAAAAGTGTTTTGGCAAATGAAATAAAATGTTTCAATGAATCATGTGACTTTGTGCTTCAATCAAAATGTTTGGATATTATAACAAAGGTTATAGGAATTGACAAGAAAACCTTCCGATTTAAAAGTTGTTATGAAGTGTTTAAAAATAGTCTTACTGCTCAAAAAAATATTGGTGTATTAGATTTAAAAAATGAAATAGTGATTCTGAAAAAAAGAAGTAGAATGCCTGCAACGTGTAAAGGAAATTTTAAGCAAATATGTGTCAGAACTAGAATATACCAGCAAATTATTAAAAACTAATTTTAACGATTGTCAACAAAAAATTGTAAATACATCAACTTCTTTTTTACCTGTAGATAAGGCCAAGGCAAATGTAAATACGAGTATGTACAGTGCCGCACTTAAAAGAAATGGAAACAATTCGTCAGCGGTTTTACTGGTAAAGTGTACAGACCAAAGTCTATGAAATAAACAGGTTGAAAAGGACATAAAATCAAAAATTAATCCTGGATCTCTAAATGCAAATGTACTAAATACCAAATTAGTCAAGGATGGTTTATTAATAAAGTGACACAGATTCGCTAATTAAACTTAAAACCTGTCTAAATGATAAAGTTGGTAACATTTACAATATATGCGAACCCAAAAAATTTAATCCTAGGCTTATTATATACAGTGTTGAGAAATCGGCAACAGAAAATCCTGACTTGATAAAAGACTCTGGTGTTCCGCAAGGTTCTGTGTTAGGGCCCGTATTGTTTCTTATATATACATCTGATATGTTCAACGTAGTTAAGTATTCTGAAATACAGGCATTTGCTGATGATACCCAATTATTATATTCCTTTGAGCCCGAACTTGTTGACATTGCCTGTACACACATAAATCATGATCTTAAATTTTTATTTGAATATTCTAAAACACATAATTTAAAACTTAATGCGGATAAATGTCATGTTATAATATTTTGTCCAAAACGTTCAGAACAATTAGTTAAAACGCACCTAAAGGTAATGATACAAAATAAACCCGTAAATATTGTCAAGAGTGTAAAAAATCTAGGAGTTATTTTTGATTGTAGATTACGATTTGAGTAATATGTATCCCTACTTATTAAAAAATCATATCTAGCATTAAAATTGTTATATAGCAATAAAAAAATTATAACTACGAAAAAAATTGTCAGAAACATTAGTGTTGCCAATATTAAATTATGGTATTACATTGTATTACCCCTGTCTTGCTAAAATTACTCAAAGTAGGTTACAAAAAAATACGAAATTGTTGTTGTCGATTTGTTTACGGTTTAAGAAAATATGACAGAATTTCGGTAAAAATAAAGTAGCTTGGGTGGCTCAAACTGGATAACATTTACAAGTATCATATGTCGGTACTTATTAAACGCATATTAGCTACTTCGTCACCTCCGTACTTGCGGGAAAAAATTTGTTTAGACATGATTTACACAACGTAAATGTGCGTCATGGCTCTCAGATATCCTTGCCTCGATTTTATTCAGCCTTGTTTTCAAAGTCGTTTACGTATAACGCGGTTAAAATTTATAATATTAATGATACATTGAAAAACCTTCCCTTAAACAACTTTCGTAAAAAAATTAAGCAGTCCTTACTCACTTTACAATGAATTATAAAAAATTTAATGATATTATTCACGGCATGATCTCTATTCTATTTTATTCTATTCTGTTTATTCTATTTGATATCTCGTTATGTTTCTATATAATTTTTCTCACTTTTTTTTTTTATTACTTTTGCTATATTGTCCTGTTGTTGTTTTTCATTGTTTTTATTGTTGTTTTTTCATTTATGTTTATAAATTAACATTAATTTTATATGTACTAGCGTACGCTATCAAATATTTAACTAGCTTAATTTTATTTTCTTGTATACGTCATATGCTTATAATTAGATGTAAATTGTTAAGTTTTAATAGGGTTAAGTAGAGTAACTTCGGCTAGACTTCGCCCTTTTCTTTGTATACGAGTATTGTATATTACAATGCTCATGATTAAATAAAGGCAATTTATTATTATTATTATTATATTGAATTACTGTAAACGCAAATAAATAGATACTCCTAATGACCATATATTGAAGTTCAAACGACGTGCTTGCCGATTATGGTATGAGCGTCGCGACGGCGAGAAAAAATGTTTAGGTGACAGGAAGTTTGAAAATGTCTGATTCTAGTAATACATTCAATTCTAAGGCTTTTTTTATTAATTCGCTTTTATTAGCTTCACCTGTATGTTTCTTTGTAACCGACTATTTGGACTCGATTTTGACCCACTTTAAACGGACAGATTTAATTGAAACTTTGTACACTTACGAAGAACCGGTAACAATACAAGTTTATATCATTATCCTGATCAGGATCGCCAGAATTAAATAATTAATTAAATAATTAATTTCCTCACGTATCCTCTGTGTGAGAGCAAGTGTCTTATTACTGTTAGTATATTCCGTGATTCTCAGTTCGTTCGTTGGCCGAGCGGGCTAAGGCGCAAGTCTTAGTCGACGCGAAACGACGGACTCCTCGGGCGTGAGTTCAAATCCTGTCTACGGCTGAAAAAAAAATATATTTTTTTCAGAAGTATCTGTTGGATCGTAATATTATTATAATATCAGCATCAATAAGCAATATAAATATAGTTTAAAAAAACTAAAAAACACGCTTTCATAGCACATCAAACTAACAAGTGAAAATAAATATAGTTTAAAAAAAACTGAAAAACACGCTTTTAAAGCACATCAAACTAAAAAGTGAAAAATAATTATTAATATAAACTGAAAACAATAATGAACGAAAAATACTAGTATTAAAGTAAAAAAGCGTGGGGCGCTTTGTGCCATATTTTTCGTATATCGAGCAACCCACGCTTTTTTCACAATAATACTAGTATTTTTCGTTCATTATTGTTTTCAGTTTATATTAATAATTATTTTTCACTTTTTTAGTTTGATGTGCTTTAAAAGCGTGTTTTTTAGTTTCTTTAAACTATATTTATTATCTTACACACATTTTCATTTAAATAAGTAGTTTTTAAATTATAACAAATTTTAATGTCAAACGCCCATAATTTTTATAATAGCATTGAATAGAATTTCTTATAATATTGTTATTGTTACCATTAATAACACTAATACAACACTAAAATGATAAAATAACTACGTTTTTTTTAACATTTAGCCTGAAAACATAAACACAAGGCTTAATTTTATTATTTTAAAAGAAATAAAACTAAAGCAAGTTTTCGAAAGTTCCCCCGTTTTGATAAATGCACATGTCATAACGACGTCCAAGTGCTGAATCACAGGCAGCTAATAAAGTATTTCGGCTAATTGCTACACTACTGGCATAAATTTTATTTTGCAAATCAGCCATGTCTTGTATTGGTTCCACATAAACCATATTTTTTAAGTAACCCCACAAGAAAGAATTAGGTGGGATTAAATCAGGTGACCAAGCAGGCCAACGAAGTAGTCCATTTGCTCCTATCCATTTCTGTGTAAAAACGGTGTCTAAATAATTCGAAACAATTCTTGCAGTGTGCGGCGATGCACCGTCCTGTTGAAACCACATATTAAGTCGCACATTGATGGGAACATCCTCTAATAATGCTGGAAGCTCGTTACGCAGGAAATTTAAGTATCGCTGTCTATTTAATATACCATCATATAAATACGGTCCTATTAAATGCCCATTTAAAATGCCACACCACACATTTATACCAAAAACATTTTGGTTATGGGTTATTCTAGTCCATTTTGGATTATCATCTGACCAATAATGGCAATTATGTCTATTTACCATACCATTATTGTGAAAACCACTTTCATCACTCCATAAAATATTTCGTAGTAATGTATTATCTTGCGCATACAGTATTGATAAGCGGGAGATAAAATCTAATATTCTTTGTGAATCTTCAGCACGCAAATGATGAACAAGATGCACTTTATAGGGATGAAATTTGTTATCAGGAAGAATTCTTTGACAAGAGGAAAATGAAATGCCAGTGGCCTCTTCAACACTTCTTATTGAAATATGAGGATTGTTTTCAACACACTGTAGAACTTCCGCCGTATTACGATTATTTCTAATTCTTCGTACAGGTTCACGCTTGCCTTTATCGAAGCTTCCATATTGTAGCAAATTTTTCTTTAAATTTAAAAACGTTTTATGATCTGGTTGTCTTCGATCTGGGTAACGTCGCCTGTAAAACCTTGCAGCCTCTCTTGAGTTTCTGCCACATTCACCATAAATAATAATCATATCCAGTTTTTCGGAATTATCGTGTTGAACCATAATATTGCCTTTTTTTACAAGTGAATATTACAAAATATAAAAATGTTTCGTCACTTATATAGCAGTGACAGATTGTTGACACTTGTCAAATTGTAAGAAAAGTCAACTTATGTTAATTTGTTTCAATGCGATTATAAAAATTATTGGCGTTTGACATTAAAATTTGTTATAATTTAAAAACTACTTATTTAAATGAAAATGTGCGTAAGACAAAAAAGCCTTAGAATTGAATATACTACTAGAATCATACATTTTCAAACTTCCTGTCACCTAAAAATTTTTTCTCTACGTCGCGACGCTCATACCGTATTCGTCAAGCACGTCGTTTGAACTTTAATATATAATCATTAGGAGTATCTATTTACTGGCGTTTACAGAAATTCAATATCTTTCTTAGTTTCCGAGTTTTCGGCCTGGGGAGTTTTAGCTGAATCACCCTGTATATACATATATATATATATATATATATATATATATATATATATATATATATATATATATATATATATATATATATTTTTGTTGTATATTTTACTTTTTTTTTATTATTATTCTACTGTGAAACCAGTCTTAAATAAAATAGAGTAAGTAAGTTGACATTCTGAATTTTATTTAACGCAAAGGTATAAGGAACAAATCTGGTTGTACACCGAAACACAATTTCGACAGGTAAAAGTGAAGTTGTCCATTTCTACGAAACCGACAACCATACGCATCGACCCATAGACATTCCGTTTCTTCACTGAGTCATCCTAGCTTCTATCATACCCCTGATAGAATAAAGTGGTGTTCCTACACTTTAAAACAGGAACTGGCGCTCGAAACCGTACCTAAATAAAAAAGTTCAAAGTACCGCTGTGATACTGAAGGGTGCCAAAGTGACGCGTCGCATCGTTCAAAATTCGACATCATGTCTAGCATAGTACGTCACAGTATTTACAAATGTTAAGTAAAAATTACGTCACATTTTGAAAAATGTTGCCGATTTAAGTTGACAGAAATATTCTCCGGTCCATATTCTTTTTTTGTTTATTTTCCTTCTGACAATGTGTAAATACTATTTCTCATCAAATACAGTCTCTCAAACATATTTTGATTTTCTTGTTACTTTCATGGTTTTCAGTTTGGTACTTGTCAACAAATATTGAAACAAAATTGTGAAGAATACATGAATAAAATAAATAAAAAATAACTTGTACACAATACAAATTAAAAGAAACTGCAGTAAATCACTGCAATAGCTATTTGTATAACAAGAGAGGAAAGTATAACATTTCATCCCACGGATGAAGTAATTATCCAAGGAATGAAATTACACTTTCCTCCCATGTTACACATATGATTTTTTTCTACGACATCTCTAATATAAAAAAACGCGTGAAAGGAAAATAACATTCCTTAAATGTGTATTGGCATTATGACAGTTTTAATAGTAATTTGAAGTCAGTATGAAATGATCAAAGTGCTGGAGAATGTACAAAAAAGTATTTTACTTAATGATAATATTGCGAATTCTTCTACACAGCTATCTCCGCTGGCATTAATTTGCAAAATGCTCATAAATGCAGGATCAACATTAATACTGTAAATCATAATAAAAATTGAAATGTTAATTACAATTAATTATTTTTCTAAAATGAGCTTTCCTCCCTAAGCACGAGAGGTATTTTACCTCCAGAGGAAGAGAAAGTAGCATTTCTACCCGCATTTGAGGGAAGAAAATATTACTTTCTATAGAGATTGTAGAAAAAAAGTATTTACAACTCAACTCAAAAAAGTATTACTAATGAAATAAAACTAAGAAATGAAAAGGAAAAGCGACCTAATTCGTTTCGATTAGTACAATAGAGAGAGTGGTAAAAACATGACTGAAAATAATAAGAAATCACAACGAACGTATTGCACAACAAAATAAAATAGTACCGTATTTTTAACATCAGTAGATAATAAAGAAGTTATGAATAATAAAACACCAGCTTTGGATGGCATCAAATCTGCAATGATTAAAGAAACAAAATATATCAGTACTCCTCATTTAGTAAATCTAATAAACTAAATTTCTGAAATGGGCACTTGGTAATTGTGTATGTATGGACGTGTGGACGTGTGGAAGTGTGGACGTGTGGACGTGTCGACGCGTGGAAGTGTGGACGTGTGGATGTGTGGGTGTGTGGGTATGTGTGTGTGCGTGGGTGCGTGCGTTCGTGCGTGCGTGCGTTCGTGCGTGCGTACGTGTTTGTGTGTATATCCGCAACAACTCAAAAAATACTAATGAGAGATTTCCCAAATTTGGCAGCTAAGGTTTTCAACAACATTTTAGGTGACACATTAAATTTGGTGAATGTGGTACCACCAGAAGAGACATAATGAATGAAAGAAAAAAAGGTACAGTTTCGGAAAAAAAATTAAAATTTTTTATTGCATTTCTGGACGAATCTCGACGAATTATAATGAAAAAACATAACCTTATGAAAAAAAATTTGTCCGCATGTCTCTAGTGTCGAGATAACAGCCACAGTTTTTGAGGTAAAGCTTTCAAATTTTGTACACTTGTTCTAAAGGCCAAAGACAACGAAAAATCGGCGATGAGCAAACTTAAATAAAGCTGATGTGAACTGAAATTTTTTACACATTTGACCTCATAAAATGGGGTTAGAATAAATTTAACAGTTTGATATTTGAAACGTTAAATTTAGTTACAAAAATGTCAATGTCATTAAGAAGAAATTATTAAAATATATGACATTGTTGTAAAACGACAAATATTCGTGTTTTACTAAAAAAATTTTTTTATCAGCAATTTTTCTAACATAAAACCCTTCACGTGACTATCACGTATACATATGTGTACGAGTAAGCTAATAAGGCTAATTAGCTGCCCTTACAATTACAAAAACATATCAAGCTTCATTCGTAAAACATTTAAAATCGGAGATTATACTACAGATATGTCACCACTTTTTAAATTTATCACGCCATTTTTACGCCAAATGCACTAACTCATATGTAAATATGCTTAACTTTTAATAAATTTAGCCAAGACTTATTACAGAGCAAAATGCGACTTAGCCAGATCAAAATAACAAATCTGTACAAACTCACCGGTGTGAAGGCAGCAGCCAGAATTGGCAGCCAGTTTTTCCGAATACCTCCGAGCGCAATATAAAATCATAGAAGTAAGAATGTGTGAAATAAAGTTACAAAAAGCTATAAATTCATTTAAAGCTGCCAAAGAACTTACCTAATTTATATATTTTGTTTATGGACGGAAAGTGCCCTCAGAATAATAAAAAAATCATATCTCAGAATCTAGATATACAAAATCGTTGAAATTTTGTGTGAAAATTAGATTTACTTATAGATTAATGATGCTAAATCCCCATCCATTTACTATTTTTTTAAGGGTGGAAAGTGCCCTCAGAATAATAAAAAAATCATATCTCAGAATCTATATATACAAAATCGTTGAAATTTTGTGTGAAAATTAGATTTAGTTATAGATTAATGATGCTAAATCCCCATCCACTTACAATTTTTTTAAGGGTGGAAAATGTCCTCAGAATGATAAAAAAATCATATCTCACAACCTAGACATACAAAATCGTTGAAATTTTGTGTGAGGATTAGATTTACATACAGATTTATGATACTAAATCTCCATCCACTTACAATTTTTTTTAAAGGTGGAAAGTGTCCTCAGAATGATAAAAAAATCATATCTCAGAATCTAGACATACAAAATCGTTGAAATTTTGTGTGAAAATTAGATTTACTTATAGATTAATGATGCTAAATCCCCATCCACTTACAATTTTTTTTAAGGGTGGAAAATGCCCTCAGAATGATAAAAAAATCATATCTCACAACCTAGACATACAAAATCGTTGAAATATTGTGTGAGGATTAGATTTACTTATAGATTTATGATACTAAATCCTCATCCACTTATAATTTTTTTTAAGGGTGGAAAGTGCCCTCAGAATGATAAAAAAAATCATATCTTAGAATCTAGATATACAAAATCGTTGAAATTTTGTGTGAAAATTAGATTTACTTATAGATTAATGATGCTAAATCTTTATCTACATACAATTTTTTTAAGGGTGGAAAGTGCCCTCAGAATGTTAAAGAAATCATATCACAGAATCTAGACATACGGAATCGTTGATATTTTGTGTGAAAATTAGATTTATTTATAGATTAATGATGCTAAATCCTCATCTACTAACAATTTTTTTAAGGGTGGAAAGTGCCCTCAGAATGATAGAAAAAATCATATCTCACAACCTAGACATACAAAATCGTTGAAATTGCGTGTGAGAATTATATATACTTATAGCTTAATGATGCTAAATCCTCATCTACTTACAATGTTTTTAAGGCCGGAAAGTGCCCTCAGAATAATAAATAACATCATATCACAAAACTTAGACATACAAAATAGTTGAAATTTGTGTGAGAATTACATTTATATACAGGTTAATGATGCTAAAATCTCATCGACTTACAATTTTTTTTAAAAGCGGAAAGTACCCTCAGAATAATAAAAAAAATCATATTTCAGAACCTAGACATAGAAAATCGTTGAAATTTCGTGTGAGAATTATATATATAAAAATATGTAATAATAAAAAAATCATATCTCAGAACCTAGACATACAAAATCTTTGAAATTTGAAAATTGATTTTGTATTGGCAGTTTTAAATGAATTTATAGCTTTTTGTAACTTTATCTCACACGTTCTTACTTCTATGATTTTATATTGCGCTCGGAGGTATTCGGAAAAACTGGCTGCCAACTCTGGCTGCTGTCTTCACACCGGTTACAAACTTGTGGATACCATTTAAGTAAAGAAAATTCAGCGTCTTCACCGTGAAATTGCCAATTAAACATAAAAAAGTTTAGCACGTGGTTCTAAATTCATTATTTCACATTAAATCTATAAATTACATGCAGGAGACAACGGTCTACCAAAAAACGACTTGAATCATTTTAATCTAATTTTTACGCTGATTCTCTGGGTATCATTAGAATCGTGAAAATCCATCTCCTTTACAGTGAAAATCCGTTTTACGAAAAAAAAACCTGACAAGGGAATTAATTCCGAGGCCCGGTTCGACTACCTGCATTGTAACAGCGTCTCAGTAAATCGTTTTATGACAAGATATTCTAAAATTCTTAGTATAATTCGCTTTTAATAACATTTTAAGACCTATTGTAGTAGGCACAAAACGTCAAACAAGAAGGGCCGGCCGGTTGAAATACCCAGAGAATAGAAGCCCGAATGAAAACTAGTTTACAACCTATTCAACTTTTACTATAAATAATTTCACATTTTTAATCAAAGGATCTTTTTTCCTCATCATTCGTCGCGTTGTAACCATCGAGTCTCGATAACGAACTTTGTCCACGTGTAAATTCAGTGCTACAAAATTTTTATCACTCCGTCTTTTCCAAGACGACCCCACCCTACATTCAGGGATACATACGTTTCGTAAATATACTAGTCTATGATTAACATTTACGTAAACATTGGTACTTTACCAAATTAGTGCTTCGACATTTGCGTACACCATCTACAACTTATACTACGACAATTTCGACCCCAGGTTCAATACCTAACCACAATCTCTTGGCTTAAGAATTGAACCCGGACATGCTCCACTCATCGATAAAACACTATAATCTACGAAATTACAATACGCTGGGAAGTGATCTATACCTCTCCAAATTTACGGCCGCACGTGTCGATACAAATTTATAAACAAGGTGAGTCACTCTCAACGTATTTTACACTGATTCCATTTTACTGAAATAATGTCCTAAAGTATCCTTGTAGTGTGTTCTCTTCAAGATATAAACTAAGGTTAAATTTATTTTACACATTTATTCTATTAACGTTAACTTTTACTTTCATTACTTATATCAGCGTAACTTTTACTTGGTTAGATTATTATAATGTATTATACTTACCCTACCTGCATACTTTGGTATACAAGTAGTTTCTTTTTAGATCCAATTATCTTATTTTATTAATATTAAGGTATTTTTTTCTTTTTGTAGCCTGTAATGTAGAGTAAATAATTTTTCTCTTTTTAACATAGAATATTTTTCTTACCTACGTACAAAAATTCTTCTCTCGCCAGAGAAGAAATTATGATTGAAATCACAATCCAAATATTTTAAAATATATATTTTTTAATTATACAAAAAACTAAAAATATTCTTTGTAAAAATCAAATAAGCTGATTGTTTACTCCATTACTTCTTTTTATCTTCATATCATATAAAAATTTCATATTTATTCATTTTATTAAATTATAGAGGAACTAATCTTTTTCTTTTCTTTTTTTTTAACAGAACATTTTTCTCGCATACGTACAAAATTTCTTCTCTCGCCAGGGATTAAAATCACAATCAATTTATTTTTATTTTAGTTTTTTTAATTATACAAGGCCCATTCGTCTCACACTAAAAATACTCTTTGTAAAAATCAAATAAGCTGATTGTTTACTTCAATACTTCTTTTTTATCTTCATATCATATAAAAATTACATATTTATTAATTTTATTAAATTATATAGTAACTAATCCTTTTCTTTTCTTTTTTTTAACAGAACATTTTTCTCGCATACGTACAAAATTTCTTCTCTCGCTAGGGATTTAAATCACAATCAATTTATTCTTATTTTTTTTTAATTATACAAGGACCATGCGCCTCACTAAAAATATTCTTTGTAAAAATCAAATAAGCTGATGTTTACCCCATTACTTCTTTTTATCTCCATATCATATAAAAATTTACATATTTAATCATTTTATTAAATTATAGAGTAACTAATCCTTTTCTTTTCTTTTTTTAACAGAACATTTTTCTCGCATACATACAAAATTTCTTCTCTCGCCAAGGATTAAAATCACAATCAATTTATTTTTATTTTTTTTTTAATTATGCGCCTCACACTAAAAATATTTTTTTGTAAAAATCAAATAAGCTGATTGTTTACTCCATTACTTCTTTTTATTTTCATATCATATAAAGTTTACGTATTTATTTATTTCATTAAATTACTTGTATACTTGTACAAATACTTAATTTGTACAAGTGTACAATATACATAGATAAGGTTATCTAGTGTATTTTTTTTTAATTAATCAACGGCCATGCACCGTTACTACACACTGAGCTAATAAACTTTGTGTCATTAAACTAAACGTTACTCAATTACTCTGCTCACGAGATTCACTTAATTAACACAGTGTTCTCCTCTGAGCACTATCAATTCACAAACGACACGTCTTCTCGCATCTCCTAGCAGACACGCCCTGAGAATCAACCACAAGGGGACTTTGATATACGTACGTTTGCTGGCGTGAGTTACAACTCAAGTTGACATACAGGTTGATGTGACACAACGCAATCCCCGAAACCCCCATACAGATTGATAACATGAATTATTATTGACAGTATCATTGGCGCTGACAATTATTTATTTAAAAATTTTAATGAAACATTTCCAAGTACTCTATTAAAATTTAATTGAGGTAAATGAAGAATTAAATAGAATGATTTTTTTTAGATCGGGATGATATATACTGGCATAAGAAAGTTATGTGCTGGCCACATCAGATATTTACTTATACGTAATATATTCATGATTTGTTACTATTTTGACTATTTTCGGAATGATGTCTGTCGTGTGTGTGTGTGTGTGTGTGTGTGTGTGTGTGTGTGTGTGTGTGCGTGCGTGCGTGCGTGCGTGCGTGCGTGCGTGCGTGCGTGCGTGCGTGCGTGCGTGCGTGCGTGCGTGCGTGCGTGGGTGCGTGCGTGCGTGCGTGCGTGCGTGCGTGCGTGCGTGCGTGCGTGCGTGCGTGTGTGTGTGTGTGTGTGTGTTGCACTACATTTATGGCAACTTGTGTGAACTTTCTTCCTGTACTCTGGCAACTTCACAAAGGGAAGTACTACCAAAAATTTGTTTTTTTTCATTTTTTACATCACATCGTTGAAAAATATACAGGGTGTTCCATTTGAAAAAATTGAGAAAATTCAATTTAAAAAGTTCTAAATTGAATACTAATTTTTGGCCACCCTGTACATTTTTAGGAAATGAAAATGATTCAAAAACATTAATTAGATGTCTCGTAACTGGTATTCACATAAGTTTTTCTTAAAACCCATAATTGTGACTGTGGTGATTTTTTTAATATCCATCTGCAGATGGCATTATTTCAACAAAAAAATTCATTACTTCAAAGTGGTTGGGAGATAGCGAATAATAATATAGCAATGAATAGAGCCTAAAAAAGAGGCTTCAGAAAATGTACTGATATACGTAGCATTCCATTTAAAAAAAAGCACTTGGTCCTGTAATTTCGTCTTGGCTCGCCCTGTATGTTCGAAAATAATTTCCAGTTCTAGACTTTCTTATCTAGTTTACTAGCAATTTTTTTAAAAAATTTCTAGCTATCGTACAACTCGAGATATCGAGGTCCGACGAACTATTGCCCCACCCTGTATAGTAAAACATTAAAATCATGAAAAATATCAGAATAGGACACAATCAAATACTGATTTTTTTCGAAACTAAAAGTAATTCTAAAACAGCAGACGGGCGACTGTAAACTGTGCATATACATGTATGTATATATATATATATATATATATATATATATATATATATATATATATATATATATATATATATATATATATATATATATATATTTTGATATTATTTGGGTGGGTACTTTCTGGAGAATGCTTCGAATACATTGAGTACGCATTTTAACTTTGGGTACTTGAAATATTCTTTGAGTACAAAATTTGTCATGTTGGGGTAATTTTGAGGACTTTTCCTGCGCATCCAAATAGCTCCTGCGCATTTAAGTGACGCTACTTGAATGCACAGGAATTATCATTTGAAGTACTGGAGTAAGAATTTACGACGACAATGGCACTGAGAATCGTCCTTATCCGTCACATGAGTAAAGTAAAATGGAGTCGTTTATTTGTGACGAATCCGTTATATTGACAATGACATGTTTATTTTTTGTTTCTCGGAAAATTTTATTCCTCGCAAAAGTTTATAATCGCTCCGTTGCGCATGAAATTGATACTAAATATAATCTTTTTGATATACAACGGTGAGAAAATAGAAAAACGTGTATTATTTGGCTATCAATCGAGAATTTACGATATGTATGGACGTTTTTGGTGAAAATTAAGTACAGAATCGTGTTTATTGTCCCAAAAAAATCCTCGGAACCGAAATCTAATTTCGAATGAAAGTTTCTTTGGTTTCAATATCTTCGGAATATTGAAGTAAACTTTTATAAAACAATTTAATATCGACTTTTCGTTTACACCCTAAAGAATTGTGCTGGATATCTTCTCCTAAGTAATTCGGTCTAAAAAGTCGAATGATGCTAACGAGAACTCTCTATATCCAACTGGTTTTGAAATAAAGTCGTTTATTTATGATGATTCCGCTACATTGACAATAACATGTTTATTTTTTGTTTCTCGGAAAATTTTATTCTTCGCAAAAGTTTATAATCGCTCCGTTGCGCATGAAATTGATACTAGATATAATCTTTTTGAAATACAACGGTGAGAAAATAGAAAAACGTGTATTATTTGGCTATTAATCGAGAATTTACGAAATGTATGGACGTTTTTAGTGAAAATTAAATACAGAATCATGTTTGTCGTCCCAAAAACCCCCAGAACCGCAATCTCATTTCGAACGAAAGTTTCTTTGGTTTCAATATCTTCGGAATATTGTGGTAAACTTTCATAAAACAATTCAATATCGACTTTTTGTTTAGACCCTAAAGATTTGTGCTGGATATCTTTTCCTACGTAATTTGGTTTAAAAAGTCGAATGTTGCTAACGAAAACTCTCTATATCCAACGGGTTTCGAATTAAAATCGTTTATTTGTGACGATTCCGTTATATTGACAATAACATGTTTATTTTTTGTTCCTCAGAAAATTTTATTCTTCACAAAAGTTTATAATTGCCACATTGCGCATGAAATTGTCACTAAACGTAATCTTCTTAATGTACAACGGTGAGAAAATAGAAAAACGTGTATTATTTGGCTATCAATCGACCATTTACGCTATGTATGGACGATTTTGGTGAAAATTAAGTACAGAATCGTGTTTATCGTCCCAAAAGACCCCCAGAACCGAAATCTCATTTCGATCGAAGGTTTCTTTGGTTTCAATATCTTCGGAATATTGAAGTAAACTTTTATAAAACAATTCAATATCGACTTTTTGTTTAGACCTTAAAGTTTTGTGCTGGATATCTTCTCCTACGTAATTCGGTCTAAAAAGTCGAATGATGCTAACGAGAACTCTCTATATCCAACTGGTTTCGAAATAAAGTCGTTCATTTATGATGATTCCGTTACATTGACAATAACATGTTTATTTTTTGTTTCTCGGAAAATTTTATTCTTCACAAAAGTTTATAATCGCTCCGTTGCGCATGAAATTGATACTAAATATAATCTTTTTGATATACAACGGTGAGAAAATAGAAAAACGTGTATTATTTGGCTATCAATCGAGAATTTACGATATGTATGGACGTCACTTTAAACTCCCCTGGTCTTTTCTTTTTTTTTTAAGCAACGGCCATGTCCGGCACGTCAGTCAAATTGTAGATATTTTTAAGTTCTTTAAATGTAGTGTGCAGTAATCCAAAAAAAATTATTTTTTTTTGGATCACTGCATTGTATATTTAAATTTAACATACCTTGCGATCTTGGGTACTAATGGTGGCAAAGGAACATAATTTTCAATGCTGAAACAAGTGAGATTTCTTTAAAATATTAAAACTTACATCACTGCAATAAAAGTAACATATCAACAAAACAGTTGATGCTTTGTAGGTATCTACTTGATATTATTTCATGCGGTATAAATGAGTGACTACTCAGTATATTATTAATTTTCAATATAATTCTCTAATAATCTGGACAGTACGTATAACAAACCTGGTGATAGTGTTGCCAGCGAAAAAATAGAACAGTACTGATTTTCAAGGCTTTTAATAATATAATCACTTTTTTTAAGTGTTCTGCCACTTATTGGCATTTTCCATTTTGAGAGCTTTCAGCCAACTTTCTCTTCTCGCCAGACTCTCGGGAAATCTCTAAATAAACACATTTTATAATAAGAACCTTTTAAAATTGAAATAAAAAAATATCAACAGACTTTAAAACATCTATATTTTGTGAGCAACCTTAAAAATGAACATTCCATTCAAGTTAAAATAAACAGTTTTATATAAGCATCTTTTTTTAATAAAATGTGGATTTTTTTACTGTTAAAATTAAATAGAATCGAATGTTGTTTTTTATTTTTTGTAAAGCTAATATTAATTTTAGTCATTTTTGAGCTTTCACACTTTCGAATTCACGCAATATGCCGACCCTGATTTGTTTTGTTTACTTTCATGTGAAAAGATAAACAACCCCGTTGTTTTCCTCTCTGGCCGCACACTACGCATTTACTAATCATTGTTTCTTAATAAATATTCACTAAATAAATCTTTATAAATAACTAAAAATCGATTATTAATCAGTACCCAATAACACAAAACTGTATAATCACTTAAAAGCAACAGAGATTAAAATAGCAACAGCAGAATAGCATTGCAAAATACATTACTCAAGCAAACAAATTTTGTATACCTATTAAGTTTTAAGTTATATAAAAGCATTAAAATAAACGCTGAAGCCTAGAGCCGCCCCTAATTTGTTTTGGATACGTTGGTATGTATACATGCAAACTGTTGTTGACGTTATAGGTTATAATAATCACTATAATCAGCGTATCTCTTATGGGTGTTACTTATCTTTATATTATTAATCTGAGGTAAGACCAAACCAAACAAAAACAAAACAAGGACATTTATGTTTATGTATCTCTCATAGTCATGTCATGTCATAAGTTTGTCAAAAATAAAGTTGTTTTTTTTTAAGTAAATTGGTTATTTACTCAAGAGTCCATTATTAATTTGATAAGATGATACATATCTAAAATTTAGGTCTAATAATAATTTTTACTACATAATCCGAAAAAAACTGATTTCTTGTAAACTAAAGTAAAAGGAAAAAGTAAGAGCAAACAACTTATGAAAAAGAATTTTCATTTCAAATAATTTAATTTAGTTGCTATAGACGTATGGTACAAAATGTGGAGGCTAAAGGGTCACATCACCCCAAGCACCTGGGGGCCATTTTAGTTTGAGAAAACCTGATCATAATTTATGAAAATATTACTTTAATAGTACTATTTTATTGTACCAAATTAAAAGAATATATTTACAAAGACTCGAGAGATAAAGGAATGGAGAAAATTGGATCACATGGTTTCTTTACTTTCCAGAATCTGATTAAATTTATGACTTGCATTCACGATACACCCTGTATAATAGACAAAACAATAAACAGACAAACTCTTTCCAACAATTATACGTTAGAGCTTAGGAGAGAACGAAACTTAAAACGGCAATGAATAATAAACAGCGATAAATTATTTGTAGCATTTAGTAAGGGCTGTCCTGTAAAAACGGGATTGCCAGTCGTGAACTGCACCCTTACATCGCACCCAATTAGTTTCTTTGTGCGTTAAACTATTGTAAAAATAAATATTAGAATAGTTTTTAGATTTAAATGTCAAATAAATAAATTAGAAAATAGTTACCATATAATGAACTACATTTTAATGAGAAATTTTAAACAGTTTATGAGGCAATAAGTCAATAATTAAGGATTTTTTATACTAGGATTAACAAACAAGAATTACAGTTGAAAAACATTAAAGACTGAAGATTGAAGTAAGTCTAACTGGTCAATAAGTAAATAATTCCCCTATCTATTAGATTTATTTTGTGTTGATTGATAAATTTTACGAAGAGAGTATGTCGCGTAAAATATTTGGTGGCATTACTAAATTGTACATGTCCGATGACTTCCTCGTAGTCAAAGCTTGCCATTTATGCCATGCTAATTACACTACTATAGTTGGTCAATAAATTTAACTTGAAGCTTTCCTGTACATGTAATACATGAATATTGCAGATTGCTTAAATTTAGAAATTTGTGACCTGACTAAAATATGGTAGGTATGAAAAAGTTGAAAGAGTTTTTTTGGAGTTAACAAAGTAAAATGTGTTTTTATATCGTAATGATCACGTAATGATTAATTATCAGTTATGTTCTCAACAAGTAACAGCTTATACAATTTTATTTTTAGAAAATCTATACCTATGTGCACTTACTTTTATATATATTTACCTACCAAAATATTTTTCGAACTACCAAAATATTGAATTGTAATGTATTAAATTTTTTTTTAGTTTTACCTAAATGGTCATTACTTTGGTCACAACTGGTTTTAAATAAAGTATTTGTGGTGCAAGTTAATATGGTAATTTTTTATTTATTTAGTAATTTATTTAAAGTAATCAACAGGCAGTACAAAAGTAACAATAATTGAACATACCAGGAACTGCATCGATCGATATAGGAAAAAGTACGCACCAGAAATTTTTGAAAATTTAGGGAGCTACTAACGGCAGTGTGGCCAATCCAACTAAAATAATTACAAGCATCTGGCACTTCAGGTTATACCGGAAGTCGATACTAACTTGCTTATTTTAAACGGAACACCCTATATATTTTAGGGTTTTCGAAGAGAACATACAATTCTGAGTCAAAAACATGGATACCCTACGCCTAAATCCAGCCGTTTCCGAGATATGTGACATAAAAAATATATAGAGTGGAATGAAAAAAATAATAACGCTGAAAAATTTTTTGCAAATTATTATTTACTATTTTCACAAAACTTATCATAGATAAACATATATCTTTTTAAACAATTATTTTCCCGGCTATTTGCCAAAACGCTGAGACTTGGATTACAAAAAAAGATAATATGCACATTATGTTCAGTGTGACTGACTCAATAATGTTATTTTAATTCCAACTACAGTTGTAATGGCTACGCTCTACAGTTTAAAGAAATTCAATAATAGTATACCAAGTGTTCCATTTTTGACGTTACATTTTGTAAACTGCAAACCGCGAAAACTTGCTTAAGTCAAACGGAACACCCTGTATTTTTTACATCATGTTATGTGTAGCTAAATTCCTTTTCTTCTGATATAAGCATTGTGGGGGTTTAAGTTATAACTTTTTGAAATATTTGCGATTTTCTTAGAAATTCAAGAATTTTTAGTAAAAATTTTATCAAATTGGCCATGATTAGAAACAATCAGTAGTCATTCTCTTATGTCAAAAAATTCCACAATCAAATGTTGTAAAATCTCGGGAAAGCCCTCCCATAAATGTCCCAAAGCTTCAGAAATGTCACAACTATATAGTTGTAAAATCTCCAAAACCTCAGGAAACCCATGGAAGCCCCTGGAAACTTTACAACACTACAATAAATCATTCAGTATATGTTTTAAAGCATTTATAGAAATGACAAAAATATATCGCAATTATTTTGAATGATATTAAATAAACTACGTATATATATATTATATAAAAGGGAGTTGAATTGATAACACAGCCCACAAAAAAAAAAAAATTCTGACCTAGCAACGAGACGAGTATATCCATATGTATTTTTGATCGCTGATTCCGAATCCGGGGTCAAAAAAAGTCATACACCCCCAAAAAAAATGTTAGAGCCAAAAAACACTCCCTGAATAGGGATATGAGATAACGCTCTGAAAATGATGTTATCATTTTAATCAATCGTTTTGTTTAATATTTTCGGGAAAATTTGAATGTATTACGATAAAAATAAAGGTAAATTACAGCGTTCACCCTATCGGTATGAAACGCACCCTCATAGAGGGTGAGAACCACCCTCATCTGCCACCAAACCAATTGATAACGACAATGACTGAAAAACATTTAAAAATGTTTAAGTTTCGTTAGGTTTGCAATAAACTGACGTAGAATTCACGTAATACCCCTAAACTACCCCTATATCGTTATGAAAAACAACCCTTAACTTCACATGATAGCAGACTACTGTTGGTCTCTGAAAAGAGACACGAAAGAACAACACAAACGACAGTCAGTAAGAAGATCGTTTGAAAATAAAGTTAAAAGATACCATAAAAAAAATATTAAAAAAAGAAGAATTAAAAGCTACTAACGTAAGAGTACTTCTCACCCCCTTCAGGGATGCGTTTTATACCCAAATGGTGTTAAGATTGGTGACAAATGACTGCTAATATCCTAGCCATAAGGATCTCTGCAAATAAGAACATCCATATAATGAAATCGTTATCAAATTTTATGTTTTTTCTTTTCCCTATTTCTGTAATTGAAGTTAAGGGTTGTTTTTTATAAGGATATAGGGGTCGTTTTGGGGTATTACGTGAATTCTACGTCAGTTTATTGTAAACCTAACGAAACTTAAACATTTTTAGATGTTTTTCAGTCATTGTCGTTATCAATTGGTTTGATGGCAGATGAGGGTGATTCTCACCCTCTATGGGGGTGCGTTTCATACCGATAGGGTGAACGCTGCAATTCACCTTTATTTTTATCGTAATACATTCAATTTTCCCCGAAAATATTAAACAAAACGATTCAGGGGGTGTTTTTTGGCTCTAAAATTTTTTTTTTTGGGGTGTACGACTTTTTTTGACCCCGGATTCGGAATCAGCGATCAAAAATACATAAGGATATACTCGTCTCATTGCTAGGTCAGAAATTTTTTTTTTTTGTGGGGCTGTGTAATTTGTTTTGACACGTTTTAGAAAAAAAGTTCTAAATGTTCTTGTAGGGTGAACAGGTACATTTGATTTCAATAAAAACTGGTACACTTTCTTTTAGCTATGTAAATCATTCGTTCTTTGATTGATATTAATAATCTTACAAATGTCACTTTGACGTTAATCAGTGGCGTCATTATTAAAAATGGTTCGACATCTAACAGATATTCAAAAATTTCGAATTGTTTCTAAAATTGAAGATGGTTGGTCCATAAGAAGACTTGCTGCTGAATACAATGTGAGTAAAACCACGATAATGAGTGTTAAAAAACAATGGGAAACCAACCAAACGGTATCCCGTAAAGTTGGTTCCGATAGGCCCAGAAAGAGCAATAATCAAGAAGATGAAATTCTTATAAATTACCTAATAGAAAACCCTTTTCAGACTGCAGTAAATGCAATTTCAGAGACAAATTTCCCTGCTTCGGTATCTACTGCTTGCAGAAGAATAAAACTACAAAGCGACTTGAAGAGTTGTTCAGTGGCTAAAAAATTCAAACTTTCAGAAGAAAAGAAGCAGGGTAGGATTATTTTTGCACTCAACTATATAATCAATGATGAAAACTTCTGGGGACAAGTTGTCTTTTCTGACGAAAAGGTTTTTAAATCCTGTAACGATGGACATGTTCGCGTATATAGGCCTCCTTCCACTAGATATGACGAAAAATATACTTTCGATCCACAAATATCAGGAAGGTTTTCAGTCAATGTCTGAGCTTGGATGAGCCTAAATGGGTTAGGTGTGTGTTGGAACAGTGGTGGTCATCTCAATTCCATTAAATATATTGAAATATTAGACAATATTATGTTGCCGTCAGTAATAGAGGTGTTTCCGGAAAATAATTTTATTTTCCAACAAGACAACTGCTCCATACATACGGCCCATCGTGTCTGGCAATGGTTTCTTAATAAAAGCATAGAGTTGTTACCGTGGCCATCTAAAAGTCCGGATTTAAATCCAATTGAAAATGTATGGGGACTAGTGGTGAAACATATAAGAAAATTAAACAACCATCCAAATAATGCCCAAGAATTGGAAGGGATAATTGAAGACGCTTGGGAGAACTTGTCGCAAGAAGTTGACCTTGCAAGAAATCTTATTTTGTCCATGCCTGCAAGACCTCAGGCAGTTTTAGACGCTAATGGAGCAATGACAAATTATTAGTTAATTCTGTATTACGTAATTGAAGTTCATTTATTTTATTTTTTTATTTTATTTTTATGTTCAGTTTGCATTGTTTACATTTTTTTTAATCTCAAGTGGTATTTTTGTGTTCTTATTTTAAAAATAGAATTATCATTATTCAGTTAGTATTTTAATTACAACCATTAGTAGAATTATCCGTAACAAATATTATTTTTTTTAAACAATAATATGGCAGGCTTGAAAATGTTTTGAAAAAGTTATTTTCTAATTATTTTTTAAAATTCCATTTGAATAAAATAAAAGAAAAAGTTTAATAAGTTTAAAAACACAAAGAAAACCGATCTCCTCAAAAAAACCCAGGTACGGGGTAAATCACCTCTTCTCCACCCCCCCTCCCGACATGCCTGGCCAGCCCTATTTACAGACATATGCACACAACTAAACTATTAAGATTTTCGATTACAAGAGTTGTACCAGTTTTTTTTTGACATCAAGTGTACATTCAGATAAAATAATGATAAGAAAGAAGAATTATCTATTTTACTATGAAGTAACTTATGTAAATAAATAATAAAGCTAATTTTCCTCCGTTTTTCAAGCGTATGAAGATAATATCTTTCTAAAAATTCAGTTTTGGGTATAGTTACATCATAGATACCATTTTCCTTAAAATATAATAATCTTAAGACCCTATTTTGTATTTTCTCTATACCATATATATGTGATAAAAAGGATTCCATATTTTAGCACAATACTCCAGTTGAGTTCTCACAAAAGTTACGTAAAGAAGTTTTATACATGAGATATTAGTAAATTCTCTGGTGTTACAAACAATAAAATCACACATTTTAGTATCTTTGCTTGTAATGGATAAGACGTGACTGTTAAAATTAAGTTTAGAGTCAAACGTAACACCCTCAAGGTTTCCACCCTAGTCAGTTTTGTTCTATTCATATTATAGTCATATACAAAAAGATCAGTTTTTCGAGAAAAAAAACATTATGTGACATTTATCCATGTTGAAAAATAATTATAAATTTTATTTATATAATCCTGAAGTTCTAGACAATCGGCAATTTTCTTAATTCAAGCATAAATTTTTATATCATCTGCAAAGAGTAAATATGTATATGATTGTATTATTTCAGACAAACTATTGATGTTAGGGCCCAAGGTTGGAACCCTGCGGAACTTCAGATAAGACGTAAAAATATTCCGAGACAAATCCATTTACATATACTTTTTTTTAATTTTGTAAAGATGATTCAATAAACTTTAGTAAATTTTTATGAAATCCAAATTCATTTTTAAGTTTATAGATGAGAAGACTATGTGATACTGCGTCGAAAGCATTTTGAAAGTCAATGTAGACAACATCCACTTGACTTCTATCATTTAGTGCATCTGATATAAACTGTATAACAATAGATTGCTGGAAGTAGATCTGTTATTCACATGAAACAATGCTGATAAACTAATATTTGATTATGAATCGAGCAATAAATGACTTGGTAAAATACATATTCATATAATTTAGCAGGGACTGAAAGTATGGAAATTGGTCTGTAATTAATGATGTTATTTTTATCTCCTTTCTTATAAACAGGGCATATTCTAACTTCTTTCCAAATATCAGGAAAAGTGTTAGTTTTTAAACTCAAATTAAATTAATATATTAGGGGATAAATGAAAAAGGCGACACAACCCTTGTCAATGTAAGACGGCAGCTTATCAGGTACCACAGACCCTTTAATTTCTTTACAGCATCATATATGTCTTTATCTGTTACAGCTATTACATTTATCTGCTCTATATATGAATTTAGTTCTATGTGTGATTCATCACTGTTTGAATTAACATTGTAAACACCACTAAAATGTGTGGCGTATGCATTCGCGAATTCTTGTCCATTCTTGTATTCAGTGTCATTTAAAGAACAACTCAAATGATCAGATCGCAATTTGCGATTTTCGAGGATACTGTCGATACTCGGTTCAATAGTAGTCCGTATACATAGTACTGTATATTATAGTATATAAGTTTATTATATGTTATAATAGTACCTACTGGTATATTAACTTGTCATAATTAAAACAGCTGTTATGTAAAGTATTTGATTTCTTCTTCATATTTTTTATGTGACTGCACATTTAATAGCCAGTAAGCTCCTTCTAGGATTTTAAAAACATATGTACTTACCTAAATATCTTTTCAAGGTTTTCGAATGAATGCGAGCTCTTGGCCAATGTTTCTCCTGAAGACCTTGAACGGTGCCGAGATGGCTCCATCAAAAATCTTTCAAAAGGAACCAGTCGGTCCCCGGACAAATTTGTTTCAAATCGGTCAGAAGTTGGAAGCTGTCGACAAGAAGAATCCACAATTAATATGTTGTGCCACAGTGGGGGCCGTGAAAAATGATCAAATTCACGTAACATTTGATGGTTGGAGAGGCGCGTTTGATTACTGGTGCAAGGGATATTTTTCCTGTGGGGTGGTGTGCTAAATCTGGTCATCCGATGCAACCTGCAGGTCAAAAGAATAATTCAGGAGCGAATAGGTGAGTCATTAAGAATGTTGGTTAGCCTTATAAGAATATTGCTATGTACAACACTTAAAGAGGTGTCATTTTACTTATGTGGAAAAGTGCATTTTTATATATTTTGTTACATTTACGTATAATAGTGAAAGAAAACTTAAATGACAATCTCATAAATACTAGTATTTATAATCTTGAATCAACTAGGGTTACCAAATTGCGCTGCGGACTATAAGTGCAGGGTAAATGATTGTATTATGTAGACAGGACATACCTGTTACTGTTGGTAAGTTAGAAAGTGTGGATGAGCTCGACTATATATTTGCAAGGTTTCTGTGTCTCTTCCTTGAGACTTGTGCGTTGTGGTGAATAAATGTTTTAATATAAAGAAAACGTTTGTTCTGCGTCTATAGATATTATATTCGCAAAAGAAACCGACCAAGCGTTCCGCCTTGAAGACAAATCAGTTTGGTTTTAAGCGTGAAAGATTGCAGTTTAATTGAGCTGAAAATGTGGACATCAAAAAATTAATTAATGAAATATTTTTGCGAACCCCTGTATGAGATCAGACAAGTTCGTTACATCATAATTGTGATTTAATTTCAAAACTGTGGCAGGAAGAGCAAATTCTTGTGGAATAACAAGTATATTTGCTGAAGTAAGGATTTATTTACAAAACATATTGAAATGGTACGGCTTCTTCATAATTATTAAAATGTAACGAAATTATTTCTTATAAAATCTTTTTACGATTAAGTTTGCAAAGACATCGCAGTACAATTTAGGAATATTATATCGAGAACACTTAATTACTAGAAGTAGAAGTAGAAGTAGTAGTAGAAGTAGAATTTACTGATGCTTTTGATACAAAATCATTACATAAGTCAAAATAAGAAGATATACAATGAGAGGTAACACATGCACTGTATTATGTATAAGGACAAATAATAGACACACAATAGAACACAAACATTGTATATGATTAAACAACAGAGAAAATTCACGGGTCATAATTTTGAAATTCATCTAAGCTGTAGAATGCTTTAGAAATAAGGAATTTTTTAATTTTTGCTTTAAACTTGTTTACAGGTAAAATTCTAATTTGAATGGGTAATTTATTATTGAAATACGACCCATAGTAGTCTGTAGCGTACCTTGATTTATTTAACCTAAGAAATTCAATAAATAAATTTGAATTATTACGAGTATTATGATCATGGATATTAAAGACATTTGCATATTTATGAATGTTATTTTTGACATACAGTAAACAATGAAAGATATATAAGCTCGGGACCGTGAAGAAGCTAAGATCTGTAAAGTGATTTTTTAAATTTTCTCTGTAGTTTAAACTGAGTAAAATTCTGACTGATTTTCTTTTGCATATTAAAAATCCTTGCAGAGTGACATGAGTGGCCCCATATCAGAATTCCATAACTAATAATTGAATTGAAGAGAGCATGATAGGCAATTATAGCTATTTCCATTGAGGATATTGAAACTAAATTTTTTAGAAGGTATAGGTTTTTGCCTAATTTGCTACATGTGTAATCCACATGTTCATTCCATTTTAGTGTTGGATCTATTATGATCCCTAAAATTTTACCTTCTCTGGGTTTTCAATTTCTTGGTGTCTTAAGGTAAATATTATATGTTCGGTTTTTTCCATCATTTAGTTTTAAGGAGTTTGCTCTAAACCAGTGTGAAATTAGGTTTTGAGAAGTTTCCATATTCTGTGAAAGGGTTTGTAAATTTGTTTCAACATCTATTACAGTTGTGTCATCAGCGAATAACACAAAGTCACTGCCTGGTGCAGTGACTATATGTGACGTCATTGCAAATTTAACAAAAAATATAGTAAAAAAGACAAGTATTTCTATGATAAGTTTACAATGACGTCACATTTACTAATTAAGTGCTCCCGATGTAATATTTCTAAATTGTACTGTGACTTCATAGCATTTTATTTTTATTTAAATTCTCATTTACTTTTATAATTTTTGTTGGGACAGCACCTTTGTGAATTATTATATTGTGTCAGAAATCCGTTTTGTAGAAGGCGTTCAATATGTATACAAATCTTTCGCTACGCTACACTCCAGGCGCACTAGTTCGCTTCTACTTTGTATGTGCACGTACACTAATGGTGTATACAGGATACCATTGGCCCCACCATTAACGACAGCCAGAGGCGGTTCTAGACCTAAACAATAAAACCAAATTTTTTAAAATTTCGTTAGTAACCTCCATAGACATCTCTTTATTATATGTCTATGGTAACCTCGTTTGTAAAATTAAGATTTTCAATAATTATCTTTATTTTTGTTTATTTTGTTTTTCATAACAATTTTGTTATTCTGTGTGCAGAGCTTAAGTTCGCGATGAACCAATTTTCATTTGAATTAAAGTTTTTATTTCAAATATTCGCAATAATTATTTTCTCAAAATTTTCCTTATGCAACCCCACATTTATGATACAGAAAGATATTCGCTTTCAGAAAATTTCAAAAACTACCCTGATTGTCATCAAAAAATAATGACCTTATATCTTTTAAGATAACAGTGATACAAATTTCAAAATGATGTCATAATATGTACAAATGTATCTAATTTATACCCTTCAATTTCGTAGAGCTGCCTCTGATGACAGCCCCCTAGCCGCCATTGTGTGCAAGCAACAGCAGCTAAACATTTCAACAATGCAATTTAATATTCATCATTTTGTGAACTGTAAATGTGTTATAGGTAAAACTCGTTACAGAGATATAAGAAATATATATATATATAAAAACATAAAATCGCTGACAAAGATGCTAATTTTATGATGGTTTTTATATGTCATATCATCTCTGTAATAAACCATACCTAAACAATTAAAATGAAAAGAGAAAACCTATCAGAGATTTATAACTGGTATAAACGTTTAGACATTATTTTTTTTGTATTATATCGATAACAACATGCAAATATGTTATGGACATTTTTGACTTGTGGATTTTAACAGAATGGGGCATTTTCATTGATCTGAGACGAAAGTGGAAATGCTTGTATTTTGAAAATATATATATTTTTTTGTATTTTCGGTGCTAAAAAGAATATATTACGTATCACCATAAAATAGTTATTTTAATTTAGAGTTAAAATTTTTCATAATTACGTCACTAAGGAAATCATCAAAAATTTGTTGGAATACTGGCAAGATGGTACTTCTATTATTCTCGTGTGATTCCTGTCTTAACATTTTTGTTTGTGTATTTGTTTTAAAACATTCTAAAAGCACACAATTATGGAAAAAAATTATGTAGAAGGTAGATCAGATAATTTGTATGCTATATTTTTTAAAATAATAATTAATACACAAACGAAAAATGAGGTTATAGTCAAACGTCAAAACTGGTACAATACCAGACAACTGTAGGTGATGAAATACCCTAAAAATAACTACTATTGGTGCTCTATTTCAATTTGCGCTTAATGACGTCACAAAAGTTTGACTTAATTATTTCCCGTTTAAATGAAAAGAAAAAGAAATAAAGAAAAGACACGTCTCTTATTTTTATCTGATTTTCGAATTTGAAATTTAGAAAAATTGGAAAAATACTCCATTGCTCATTTGGGGTCACCTGATACCAAAGGAAAAAGTTTTCATTATTATATTTGTCTATATGTTTGTGCTCTAGTGCTCAAACTGTTTTAGCCAAATATCTAAAATTTTGTATTTAGATTTCTGGTATTATCCAGAAAAGCTCAGTGGGTTCTGGTTGATATTGATCAACTGGGCGTGACAAATTTATATATTTGTACCTCAGACAAGGTGGGGTTGAACCAGGTTTAATTGAAAGGTTCTTGCATATGGGATTTTTTTATTGATTTTAATTTCCTTGTGTTCTACGATCATCTTAAGATCAAAGTCAAAATAATTGAGCGGCACTTTTTGTTTTTTAATAAAATTAAAGAATCAAAATGTGGCTACGCATACATGTATAATTTAGATAAAGTATATGGGAAACATTGCTGATGTGTTCTGAAACTAAGGTAGATTAAGAACACATAATTATTTTGAAAAAAGTGATTTACAAGTTTATAGTAATTAATTGTGTAAATAGTTATTTGGGATATTATTGCGATTTCATATTAAAATTAGTATATTATGTGAATTAAAATAAAAACTGTTTTACAGTTTTACAGGTTATGTTGCACATTGTATAAACATTTGTTTATGAAAGTTTTGAGTTGTTCAAAATGTCGCAATCAAAAAAGGTCGGAACACATGAGGAACATCGGCAAAAGATCTGTTTGGGAAACGCGAAGCCATATTAATAAGTTTGTGAGAATGCATCCGAAGGGAAAAGTTGAAGACATGATTAACACTCTTTTTGAATATAATGTTTCTGACGAACACTTGCCAAATGCTATTTGTGGTGGATGCCTTGGGAAACTATATCGCATAAAAAATGGTTCATCAGAAACAACCGATTTGTCAAATTTATCACAGTCTCCTGTTCTGAGGTATGGTACCAGGCAATTCAATTTATCATCGTGTGAATGTAAAATTTGCGATTTAGCAAGGGGAGCCATTATTTAAATACGTCGAGGAAGATGATAAGGTGATTCTGAAGCCGATTACAATTGCTTTGAAATCATTTGAAGGTAGGTTAATATAAATTATTAATAATATAATATAAATTGTTAATAATTTATTTAACCATTCGATGGATCCACATCTACCAGTCCACCCGTTTAGAAATATTTGGCCATGATACTTTCGAACGTCTGCTGCATAATGGGGAGGCACATCATCCTGTTAATACCACAGTTTTTTCGTCAACATTTCCAGGACTAGTTCTACTGGGTAATATATTTAATAACGTTGGGATCAGATAGCCCATTAAAAATTGGAGATATGCCAGTCCGTTCATAGTTCCATTGAAAAAATATGGTTCAGTGATTCTATTTCTTACAATTCTCACCCACACATTTACCTATTGTGGATACTGTGTGTGCTGCTCCCACACCCATCGAGGGTTTTCCCTTGCCCAGTATCTATAATTCTGACGATTCACTTCACCATTTAACTTGAAAGTGCATTCATTGGAGAAAAGAAATATTTCTTATCAGAAGAGGCTCACCATTGCACATATTCATCAGTTTCATAAAATTGTATCCTCCGATCAAGATCATCAACATTTAGTTCTTACACAAGCTGAATCTTAAAGGGATGCCATTTTTCTAATTTTAATACTGTATGTACTGACGTTTTAGTAACATCGTAATCGCGACTAACCTGGCGAACGCTGGTTTGTGGACTTTCTTCAACAGCCAGTAAAATATGTTCTACTCCTTTGGAGTAGTGAAGTGAACTGTAGAGTTGCGCCAGTTAGACAGAGATACCCGCAAGATGTATTCATCCTAGATCGTCCGTTCCTCGTGTGTACCTCGCACGTCAACGAGGGGACCGAAAACACTTGAGCCTAGAGTGTACGCATGACAGAGTAGTACTGCCCCCTCAGGGGCTCAGATCCCCTCTTGCAGTTTGTAAAACATCTCGAAACTGTAGAAGTGGGAGCACGATTATTCAAGGCAGTAAAAAGAACAGCAGATAAACTCGGTCTCACATTCGACACCAGGCAAGGTGACCAGCGAGGTGCTGATGTAGAGTCAGTCACTGAACTTCTGCCAAATCATCTGAAAGCCCGAATTAGAGCTGCCGTACAGGAAAATCTGTTCCAGCACATCGATAAACCCTAGGATGGTGTCTTCTATAAAAACATAGAAACAGTGGGTTAATCGACCAGGCTGACATTCGCTTTTCAAAGGTCAGCTGGGTTTAAGTCAGGGACCGGGGGGATTCATTATGGCCTGCCAAGATGGTGTTTTCAACATCTTGGTCTACTGTAGCCGCGTGTGGTGTGTAGTGGTTCCTAACATCAACTGCAGAACCTGCCGTCAGGCGCCGGAATCGCTCATGCACTTACTATCTGCATGCCCCGTATACGCGATATCGGCCTACATCCACCGACATAAAGTGGCGTTACGAGTGCTATACTATCATCAAAGGCACTTGTACGGGGTAGACCGGTCACCCGTGGTGCATTACATCCCCGGAACGAGAAATATCGGATTTACTGGAACTACTCGTTCCCGACTGTCAGGCTAATCCAAGCCTTGTTGGCTTGGATTAACCTGACATAGTCCTCCTCAACTATCAACTCAAGGTGATGTATGTCATCGAATTCACGGTACCTGCGGAGAAAATCATTAACTTGAAGGAGGAGGAGAAACGGACCAAATATCGCGATATCCGGTACGAGCTCCAAGTGTTGTACCCAGGCTACTCGGTCAAAATGGTCGTCCTAATAATCGGTGTACTCGGAGGGATAAAGCCTACGCTGCTGTCGGAACTGAAGATCATACCGGCCTGCCAAAAATCAGCCGTGTGGCTGGCAGGACAAATGCAGAAGGCGGTCATTCTGGGTTCTCTCCGTCTGGTTAGGGCACACGACTCTGGTATCTACAGTCACTAACCCTGCAGGATGGGGAGAGTGACTGTAGTTAATACGCCGGCGCGACTCCTTTGAGGCGTTGGTGGCCACGGGAGGACTGTCCGACATCGGATATTCCGAAATAATATTGGTAATAATATTTATTCACCAATATAAAGGTGAATTTGGCAAGTCAACAAAGAATATAAAAAAAGTAAGAAACAAAAAATGTATAAATAAAAAAACGAATAAATATAACAATGTCAATTTGACACCAATGTCAGTAAAACAGTATACAGATTAAAATACATGTATACATAAATAATAAATATAATAAAATAATAATATGTAAGAGCGAAATGTAATCATTTTAAATTAAAATAGGTTAAATGAAACAGATTTTAATAAATAAATAATAAAAAATTTTTTACCTAACAGGCTACTTTGTCTAGGAACTCGTTTATTGAATAGAAGCCGTTTATTAATAATAATGATTTAATTTATTTTTTTGAATTCTTGTGACGAAAGATCCCTTAACTGTTTGACAAATTATTAAATAGCACAATTACAATAAGGTGAATCTTTGAAATTTGTCCTATGAATAGAATTTAACAGTTTATCACCATGCCCTGTACTATATAGATGTCTTTCATTTAAACTAGTAACTACGTGGAGATTGTTTTTAACATTTTTAACAGATAATAAGCATTTGTGTATATAAGCACAAGGAGTGATGAGAATTTCTTTTTCGATAAAGATATTTGGACAACTCTCTATAATTCATATTAAATTATAAACTTAGTATTCGTTTTTGGATACTGAATACTCTTTTAAAATACTTTCCCCAAGCAAGTATATTAAAAGAGATGTGAGAAAGCCAGTGCGTAATATACATTTATTAAACCAGATTCATTAAGAGTATGCATAATAGCTTTTATTTAACTACTTGATACATGATCAATCTGAGACTCCAAGTTAACTAGAAACTTAGCGACATCAGTGAACAGAAAATTGTCTAATATTATTGACCTTCTTATATTAAAGTTTACAAACACAGTCTTGGTATCATTTAGCATAAGTTTATTACGATCACACCATGCTTTCATATCATCAATTACAGAGTGTATTTTACATTTAAGTACATCTAACGTCATAGCAAATACCGTTATTGTTGTATCATCTGCATACATAATAGTAAAACCATATCTTATATAAACAGGTAAATCATTTATATACGTGAACAATAATGGTCCCAGTATTGAGCCTTGTGGGACTCACAAGTGTATGTCATATATTTCTGACTCAGGATTATTATATTTCCAGGAAAAAATTTTTTTAGGGCTCTGCTCTCAGTTACCAGTTCTTGTGTTAGCCATCCTTTATCTGATTTATTTGTTTTACTATATTTTATAAATCTGTAAGGACAACTAACATTAAAACACCACAGCTGTATCTATTACCAAGTGCTAGGTTTATAACATTAATATTATAGGTTTGCAGCGGCAAATTTGTAACCATGTAATCAATACATGTTGAGCTGATATGTCCTCTTACACCTTTATAAACTCTGGTCGTTCGTAAACAGTTGAAATTAAGTAAAAGCTCAAACAAGTCACATACTAACTTTTTATTAGCAGAATCTGTTAGGTAATCAATATTGAAATCTCCACAAAGAATTACAAAAGAACATTTTTTTAGATGCTAGTTTAAAGTCTCATAGATTTTTTTAAGAATAAATTAAGGTTACCATTTGTAGATCTTTATACATTAATTACATTAATTTTTTAGATATAATAATGGAGATGGTACACATTTCTATGTGGCATTCAACAGAAAGATTTTTCAAATATCATATGAACAGATATTATCTTTTACTAATATTAAAGATCCACCATGAATGTTATTTATACGAGAAAA
This sequence comes from Rhamnusium bicolor, assembly GCA_029963845.1. Taxonomy (NCBI): domain Eukaryota; kingdom Metazoa; phylum Arthropoda; class Insecta; order Coleoptera; family Cerambycidae; genus Rhamnusium; species Rhamnusium bicolor. Next base: position 742,767 of record JANEYF010001524.1, on the reverse strand, counting down.
GTGACGTTTTAAAATGTAATTTGACAAGAATATATTACTAGTATTTGTACCCACTATCCAGTGATCCGTGATACACAGAATGTCTAAATTATTTTCTTTTACAAAAATATCTAACTCATTTAACTTGTTTGTTATGCATTGTATATTTACATGTAATATTCTAAGAGCTTCATCATTTATTTCGGTAAATCTACGGATAGGCCTGGATCTAAAAAATGTGATGTTTCACTAGAAGCTGATGCAGAAATATTTAGAATTACATGAGGCAACCAGTCATTTATGTTGTGCATAGTACTAGACTAAATTATTAATTATTATTTGACTACATATATCATTTCTACTAAGGTGGTTTAAATTACTATTTACGTTTAATAGGTTGATTGAATTGGGAACATTATTATCAAGTTTTGTTATAAAATTGTCTAACTTAATATTGAATTTATCTATAAATGTGTTCAATTTATGATTTTTATTAAATGATACGCAATTGAAATATTAAAGTATACACATTGTTTCATTTTATTACAAATGACTGAAAAATGGCTACTTATATTTTACACTGAAATTATTTGATCCTGTTATTATAACCGCATGATCCTGAGCTAAATATGTTTGAGTTAAAGGAACCAAGTAGAAGATAATTGCTCTATTCTGAAACATTTTTTATATCACCCTGGCCTTTGCAATTTTCTGATTTTAGTTTTAACTTATTTAATTCATTCAGAATTTTTTTCATTTTCTATCTTAAGATCATCTGTATATTTTAGTATTAATTCCTTTCTCATATTGCATAAATTTATTTACTTCGGTTGATAAGACATTCTAATTTCTAGTTCTTTTTTATCTTTAACTCAATTTTGATTAATAACTATTTTATGTTCTATTTCCGTTCGTAATTTTGCTCTGCTTCAATGACCTCATTTTCAAAACTCTTTGAGCTTCATTTTATGCTTTGGACATAGATATTTTTTCCTAAATTTCAGTTTTCAACTTATTATTATCCTCAATAATTTCTTGGTCAGTATTTACTTTTTCAACGCACACTTTAGAACAATATATTTTATATTTCTCAACTACAATTAGTTCTTTTCTTCTTTCACAACAACTTTTGTGAAATATGTTGTTGCATGTCAAACAACAATAGTTATCAAGTTCTTTATTGCAGCATTTAAATTTTACGTCATTATTGCTTAATACGGACCTGTTCATGTTTATTATTATTTTTGAAAGGGAAGAAAAAATTAAATAAAAAAAAAACCGAGATGTATATTCTAGTCCATAGCAGAAACATCACTTTTTTAGCCACAAGTATTTATCAACAGCACTGAAAAGAATTTAAATTTACTACAATTAGTTTTGTTTATCTACATGAGATAAGTTTTTCTATTCTTGATTTAAAAAATATCACGTCTTGAACTAAGTGTTAAAATTTTGTTTATAGTGCATAGTTTTGTTTATAAGACCATTTTGACTCTACTGATGAATCACAAGAGATTTTAGCTTCACAATATTAAATTCAAGTTTTAATTTGTACTTGAACACTCTTAATAGATTTCTACAGAGAACAACTTCACACATACCACACTTGCGATATGTTATATGTTAATATGTCCAAATTTGGAAATGGGTATATATCCAAAGGTAGGTGGTAGGTACTAGATAGGTACACCCTCAGATATGGCTTTTTCTGAGGTTGGCAATATTATCTCCTCCAAGTGCTCCTGTCAAATCAAATAACATGAGAAATTTGTTTTATGAGCAGTAATTTATCCAACCTCTGATTTTGAAGGGCCGTTTTGGATTGTTTTTGTTTGTAAAATAATATATAGTATATAATGTATAATAGTAGTAGTAGTTGTAGTTTATTTGTTTTTATGTAGTTCTTATATTACTTATTAAATCGTTTTCTATGAGACCAAGTCCCGCAAGTTTGAATTTGTTTGTTGTGCTAAGTATGAAACCGCATTAATTTTTAAAATCCCTAATTAAAAAAATGCATTAAAAAGTAAAAACTCTAATACATACCAAAATATTCATACCTATACATATTTGAATAACCAAATCAATTTAATAATAATACAGTAATATTGGAAGATTGGGATTATTCGAATAGTGCGAATATTTGGTTCATTCGAATATTCGGGTAGTTTGATTAATCTATTAATTCAAATATTCGATATTTCGAAAATTCGAATTTTTTTCTAAACGAATATTCGAATACTAAAATCTGGAAAATTCGCAGCATTAATTTAGAGTGCTTATGTATAGAATGCAAAATGTACTGATATTAAAAATATGAGATCTCGTTGCCTATACTATTGTTATGTTATTATTACCAAGCTCAGTAGGGCAGTGGGCTGAAGATTTAAATGACGAATATAGTTGGTTTTACTGTCTGCCGTCTTTCGGGTTCAAATCCCAGCTTCAATCCTAATAAAGTCAATGGGAGTGGTTGTGCCTGCATATTTTCAACAGTGTAACCCCCGGCCGTGCAGATCCGGCTTTGAGGGCTGTCTGATTGATATGGTGGTTTTATTTATTTTGTGTCATATTAACTATCTGTATTATAATATTTATTTAATAATAATTTAAGCCTTTTCAATTTAGCTAATGTGCATTAAATTTGGAAGTCTTTACCTATAATTTATTTATATCATACAATTGAAAATGTTATGTGTTCATAGACATCTGTAAAAAACTATCTATCCATCATCAAAACAATTTTGTAGTTAGTATTTTATGTATTGCAAATTTTAATACAAATAAGGGTTTATGATTACTTATTATTTATCAATTACCTATCACTATTTTTCTTTAATTTTAGATTCAGATTTAGACCAGCTTTCACAGCACCTCCCCCAACACCACCAGTTAGTTCTAAAGGCTCTGAAGTGATTCAGTCACCAGAAGCCGACACTTCAGCACTACCTTCTCCCCCCATAACCATTTATTTCCGTAAAAATTGCTCAGGGGGCCCTTTAATAGATGCCATTCAACTACCCTCTAACATAGAAGACACCACTCCAGCAGCATTGGCTAAGAAATTAGTAAATCAAATCTTGACAGCATCTCACAAATCAGAAACAATCCTTGCAAGGCTAGGAGCGTTGAAGGGAGAGGAAATGGTGATCACACATGACGGAAACACATACACAATAAAGTTACCACAATTCTGAATAAAGCGTGAATATCAGAAAAAGCATGTCGAATAACAACGGTGCAACGCCTGGAAAAGTGAGGGGACCAGGAAGACCGCCTAAAAAAATTCAATCAAGGGTAGCGGCTATTGCACCCACGACTCCATTAGAGGGTTCTCCTGGTCCTTTTCAATACGAGACATATCAACCCTTCGATTGGGATGAATATTTACGTGAAACCAATAGCATTCCTGCACCACAGAGTTGTTTTAAACATGCACCTAGCCCTCAAAACAACGAATTCAAAGTTGGAATGAAACTTGAGGCTTTGGACCCAAGGAATGTAACGTCTACGTGTATAGCAACAGTAATCAGTATATTAGGTCCTAGATTGAGATTAAGACTCGATGGAAGTGATAACAAAAATGATTTTTGGAGATTGGTTGATTCTAATGAGATTCACCCTATTGGACATTGCGAAAAGTCAGGTGGGATGCTTCAGCCCCATTAGGTAAGTGTATGGATAGATAAATGTTGCTAGACAGAGCTGTCATGTTTATCACTTTTGAGATACATGGCAATTCAAGCATTCACCTCATTGTGCATATTAACGCAGTTTTTCTTTTTCTTTCTTGGAACCTGCCCACATAAATAATTCTTTTAAGCTTGATTACTGGAAAATTACAGTTACCCAGTATGTACTGGAAAATAAACCTTTGAGTGTGCGACTTTACATCGAAGGAACAGTCGGAGGGTGTTTTTTTGATGACTAGAATAAAACAAAAAATTTGTATAGTTCCCTAACGTTTTGGGAACAAAATCTGTTTCTTTTTTCAAAGATTTTTAACTTTTATAAAATATATGTATATGTAGTGTGAAACTTGACACATTTGTTTATATGAATTTGAGAATTTTCAGAACTTTGAAAACTTTCAGAATATATTCATTCTGAAAGTTTTCAATTTTAAGAATTCTCTAGTTTCCCACATATCAACAGTTACCACAATTAATTTTTCCTGCACTTTTAATACGCGAGAACCTAGAAATGAAACAAATCAAGATATTTTGTTTTATATGGTATAAATACCAAATTTTAAAGGTCAGGGTTAAATCGTATTTCCCAAATGCGCATATTGTAAAATAACTGCCAGATGAAAACTGTGGAATCATCTATACAAAGAAAACTGAACCTCAAGATAACCCTGTCAGTAGTTCCATAAGAGTGGATAATATGTGTATTATAAAATAAATGCTTATTATGAACCCAATGGTAGGGAACCAGAGCAGGCTCATTCTAAGGAACAAGCTTCTGCTAGTCAAAGCACTCATCAGACCACAGCTGACCTACGCCTCCGTAGCATGGGGATACCAAGCGAAAACCTATCTGAAAATATTATATTAATTGTAGTTCTCTGATGATGGTGTAATAAACTGAAACGTTAGAAAAAAAATTAAATTAGTTATACCTGACCGAAATCCCCACAAAAAAAAACTAGCAATATTAATTGATATTAACGGTCAAGAAAAGAAAAAAAAAAAAAATATATATATATATATATATATATATATATATATATATATATATATATATATATATATATATACTTATTATGAACTAAATTTAATTCTCATGGCGACGGTACTAATATCTTTTTCTGGCATGTGATTGATTTCTAAAAGTTGTAATTCAAAAATGCTTTTTTATATAAAACGTTAAAATTTAATAAAGAAATAAATACAATATTAGGGCCACGCTTATAGAAGTAGGTAAATCTAGTAATGCAACAGTACCATCTTTGGATTCACTGGCTGCTTGTACTTCAGTGTGAACCTAGTTGGATGACGTCGTAGGACTAAAATTCAAAACCTTATTATTTTTTACTCCGTTATTGCGCTAATAATGATAATCGGTTCGTTTGTTATGTTTTTAAAAAATGATTTATTTAATAAAACACAAAAGTAACCGAAAAATAAATGAACAGAGTTTTACTGTATTTGAAGAGACCTGGAACTAGACTAAACTTCTGGGAGGCGACGGGTGGATATATAGCCTCCATTATCTAAAGCTGACTTAGCACTACGTCGTCATAATGGCTCATATAATTCCTCCCTCCTTAAATCGAAAATAGGGGTGGAACCACTGTTGAGGGATTGATGCCTTCTTTTTCTAAAGTTGATTTTCTTATTTCTTCGGCAACACTTCCGGTTGATTTGGAACAATGTTTAAATATTTCCTGCCTATTTTTAATGACAAGATATCCTAGAATTAGGAGAACAATTAATAATGTTAAGACAATTAAAATTAATGGTAAGGCAGATTGCTCTTCTTTAAACTGTTCCAGTGGTTTAATTTTCATTTTCTGATATGTAGTTTGTAATTGTGAGATTTCATCTAAATTTATCTCTTGTAAATGTAGTCGTTCTGTCTGTAGGTTTGTTTCGTTTTTAATATTTAATTTGGGTAAACTAAATTGTTCATGGAATATCCAAGTTTTGGTATTCCTGTATTCTTGATTATATAAAATGACTGAACAGTTTTCAGGAATTGTAATTAGCGATGGTTGGCTAATTTTTAAAAATCCGTTTTGTTTACAAAGTTTTTGAATGGTTGTTTCCTTAACGGGTACAGCAATTATGTGTCCTGGGTTTACTACTTGTACTATTGGACTTTGTAGTAACACTTGGGATGTTTTACAATTATGTTCTTGGTTTCTTAATAATTTTGTTATACAGTTTTCTTCTTCCATTATATATGGAGGATGACATATATGGATATTTTCAATTTCTGGACAATCGTTGTTCATAAAATATTCTCGTGACGGGTTAATTAGTAGGAAGGACTTTTTGGGTATTATAATTTGGTTATTTCTAGGAATAGGGAAAAGTTTAAAATAATCATAATCGTCAGTATCTATTACAGGAAAGTGTATTAATATTACAATTTGATTATCCCTATAATAAACTTGCGAACTGGCAATTTTATAATATGATTGTATATTATTAAAACTTGGTAATGAGTCTTGAATATCTTTAATTAAAATTTTTAAATTATTTACTGATATAATTGAGGGGTGAAGAACATTTAGTTGTGCAAACATAATCGCATTTTCTAAGTCATCTAGGACTGAATTTACGGTGTGGCAGGTTAAAGCCATCAAATTGATAGAACCAAATAGCTCATATATATTTTCTACATTGGCTAATTTATTTACCTTATTTGTTAGTTCGTCTATTTTACTTTCAATCAAGTATTGGTTGTTTGTTAAACTATACAAAGTTTCATTGTATTCTGAAAATATTCTTTTAGTTAAGTCTATATTTTTTTGTCAAATCTTTATGTAAGTTATTTTGATTAGTTTCTAATATTCTTAATGTTTTATATATTTTATCTCCATCTGTGGAATCTAGTGTGCCAAATAACCATTTCTGAGTATTACCTATAATATTAATTAGTCCTCGTTTTTGTCTATAATGTGGTTGAATATTACTTAATTTCTCTTCTATATTATAAATCTCGTTTTTTGTATGATAAGTCAAAGGGATCCGTTAAATTTTGATTTCCTTTCATGACTTGAAAAGGTGTGAATTTCGTTACTGAATGAATAGTATTATTGTATCCGATGAGGGCATATTTTATTTGTGTTTTTATGTCCTTATTTGGTTGTTCTAGATATAATGCTCTTAATTGCTCTAGTATTGTAGAGTGAAATCGTTCTACTGGACTATTACTATTAGGATTATATGCTGTTGTGAAATGTATAGTTATTTTATGTTTTTGACAAAATTGCTCGATTAATTGATTTTTAAATTCAGGTCCATTATCGCATGTGATAATTTTTGGTAAGCCAAAGTGAGATATAAAATTTAATAAATTATCTAATATATCGATTGCATTAAGTGTGGTTGAATATGCTTGAGCAAAGCGAGAAAAGCTGTCTAAAATTGTTAAGAAAGGTTGATTTTTTGCTTTGAAAGTATCAATATAGATATGTTCGAATGGATAAATTCCACAAGGGGTTGGTTTAAACTTTAATACATGTGGATGTCGTTCATATTTTGTTTGTTGACAAATTTCACAAGTATTAATATAATTCGTTATGTCGTTGTTAATCTCTGGCCAATAATGCGTTTTTAAAATTGATTTTGTTGTCTCGTTTATACCTTTATGATTTGTTTTACCTTCATGGTGGTATTTTATTCTAGTCATTTGTTCTTCCTTGTTTTCTATATCTTGTAAGATATTAGGGCACTCGATTAATTTTAAACTTGAGTTTTTAAAATACTTTTGAATGGTATTAATAATTATTTCTTTGTACTTATTTCTGAAATGTAAAGCGTATAACGTTTTAGGTGCTAAATATTCTTTTATTGTTTTAGTTAAGTTTTGTTGTAAATTTCGATTAGGTAAAGAAATGTAAATTCGAGTTTTCTCGTTATTATGTAGTTTTACGGAATTTATACAAGGGCGTGTAATATTATCTGTTACAAAGAAGATAATTTGGTGTTTATAATAATTTAATGGTTTTTCTGAAATTTTTATTTCTAGTACAGGATTTTCATGTGATGAATGTACAGTTATATCGTCATTGTCTCTGTTAGGTGATGCAGGTCTCAATTGAATATCTTGGATGATATTAATACGAGGTGATGATTGTGGGTTTGAATTTATTAGAGGTTGAATATTTGCTGGATTAAAATCTGGAATGTCTGTATATAGATCTGGTGAAAAATCATTGTCTAATTTATTTTGATCTAAGTTGTCAAAATTTCCTTTGATTGAATCATTTTCTAATGCTTGAATTTCAATGCGAGATAGAGCGTCGGCATTGGTGTTTTGTTTACCTTTTTTTGTATACTATATTGTAATCGTACTCTTCGAGTTTTAATCTCCATCGAACTAATCGCGAATTTGGTTCTTTTAGGTTAAAGAGCCATTGGAGGGGCTTATGATCGGTAACAATAGTGAATTTACGTCCAAAAAGATACGGGCGATAGAATTTGACAAAATTCACTATACTTAATAGTTCTAATTCAATCACAGAATAGTTCTGTTCTGCGGGGTTTAAAGTTCGACTTCCGTAAGCTATAGGTAAATCTTTTCCTATTACTCCTTGACTGAGTATTCCACTAATCGCTACTGTTGACGCATCTGTAGTTAAAATGAATGGCTTAGAAAAATCAGGATACTGTAATATTGGATCATTAGTTAGGATAGATTTGCATTTTTCGAAAGCTGATTTAAATTCAGGTGTATGAACTATTTTTTTCATTTTTCTTAAGACATTGTGTTAAGGGTTTAGTAATGTGTGCAAAATTTTTTATAAAGCGGCGATAGTAACCAACAAGGCCTAGAAAAGATTTTATTTCTTTAGCTGTCCTTGGTATTGGAAATTTTTGAATTGCTATAATTTTGTTAGGATTCGGTTTAATACCTTCTGGCGTAATTACATGTCCTAAAAATTCGACGTTTCTTTTTAAAAATTCAGATTTGTCTAACTGTATCTTTAACTGTGATTCACGTAATTTGGAAAATACTTTATTTAAATTAGAAATATGTTCTTGAAGCGAAGTTGAGAAAATAATAATGTCATCCATGTACACTAGACAGATTTTACCTTGTAAATCTCTAAGAACATGGTCCATAACTCGTTGAAAAGTAGCTGGAGCATTTTTTAAACCAAACGGCATGCGAACATATTCGTAGTGTCCGTTTTCTACGTTAAAAGCTGTTTTTGGAATGGAGTCTTTATACATTTCAATCTGATGAAACCCAGACGCGAGATCGAGGGTAGAAAAGTAATTGCATTTACCGAGTTTATCTAAAATGTCGTCAATATTAGGTATTGGATATTTATCATTAACGGTTTTTTCGTTAACTTTACGATAGTCAACGACTATTCTCCATTTTTGTTTTCCACTGGCGTCTAATTTTTTGGGGACAATCCAAATAGGACTGGACCAAGGGGATGATGATGGTCTAATAATTCCGTCGTTCAACATTTTAGTAATTTGTCTTTGTACTTCAGGTTTGTGTACGTGTGGGAATCTATATGATTTTGTATGTACTGGAATTTCGTCTACTGTTTTAATCTCGTGTTTAATTTGGTTTGTGAATGTTAATTTTGTATCTTCGATATAAAATATATCTTTAAATTTATTACATATTTTTAAAATCTCGTAACGTTCTTCGGAGTTCATGTGATCGGTTCTTATTAAGTTGCCAATATTTGTTTTTTAAAGAATTTTGTTCTTTATTCGGAATTTCAAAATTATTAATGTCAAAATTATAAATTTCGAAATGTTTGTTAACAGGGTAACATATTAAAGGTTCATGTAGAGTCATTGAAACTGTTTTATTATTGTAATTATAAATTTCAAGACATGCGCGTCCATTTTTCGCGTTTGTTACTGTTTCGGGGATATACAATAAATTTTCATCATTGTTAATAGTACATTCAGGTATTATAATTTCTCCATAATCGATATTAACTGGATAATTTTTTATTAGTGTTTCATAAGGTGGTACTTCAAATGTAAAAGAAGTTTCGTGCGGTTGCCTGTAATAAAATGGTATTTCAATTTCGTCATTAATTAATCTTTGATTAGGAATATCAATTGATAGGTTCATTTTTATTAAATCATTTAATCCTAAAATTCCATCAAAATATTCGTGAAAGTCAAAAAGTAAAAATTCGATTTGATGATCGTTATAAAAATCAGGAAAAGCAGGTATAGTTGCTCGATATCTGATTTCTTTTTCACCTAGTGATGTTTTTAAACTAGAGGGGTTATGATAAATAAGTTCTGGATAATAAATTTCGGCAATAGATGGTTTTAGTATTGATGTGAAAGCTCCTGTATCAATTAATAATTTTATGGGTGGATTAAATATTTGAACGTATGGTAAAGAGTTTACAATAGCTGAATTCATTTCTACTAAGTTTGATTGTTCGAAAGCGGGCTCTCGTGAAAATTTTGATTTTGTTGTGTATGATTTATTTGGTCATTTTGATTAGCAGTATAATCAAATTCATCTCCATTAATAGTGTAGTCAAATTGCTCATAATTAATAGCATGGTCAAATTGTTCATGATTAGCAGTATAATCAAATGGTGGGTCTGGACAGGCTAAATGGTTTACGTCCTCAATATCTGAATATTGATATTGATATTGACCTTGATTGTCGTAATTTAAATAATCAACATCATCGTCATTATTAGTTGTAAAATTATGCATTTCTTTAGGCATAAAATTTGACGATCCACTTGGCTGGTAAAAATTGTTTGGTCTATTAAATTGACTTGTCCTACTAACTTGTGTGGGTATTCTTGATTGAGTTGACATAGGTTCTGGGACATATTGATTTTGATTTAAATTTTGATTAGGTCTAAAAACATTTTGTTGTTTTCCGAAAACTTGTTGATTTGTAGGAAATTTGCGATTAATTTGTCTTGGTTGAATGGCTATTGGTTGACTAGGAAATACTGGTCTAGTCGACATTTGTCTTTGAAATTGCGGAGGAAAATTATTTCGATTTTGGTTATAATTATTATTATAATTACTACCATAATTATTTTTATAATTATTATTATAATTAGCTTTAGGTATGAATGGCAAAGTTTGTTTAAACTGAGGCATTTGTAAATACGGGTAAGGTGCTTTTGAATTTAATGTAGGTTTATTTTGCAAAGTAGTAGTAAAATTTTTGGTACGTCTAAAATTTTCATCGTCAATTGTATATGACATGGCTGTTTCAAGACAGTCTGGTTTTTGTAAACTTATTTTATCTTGAAGTCTTTCAGGTAAATTACGTAAATAAGTTTTTAAAGATAATGAATCATATTGTTTAAGATAAATTAATTTTGTTACCATGGGCATTTCAGCTTCTGATAAACTGTTAACTTTAAAAGCGACTTTACTGCGAGCTAATTGTATTCTTTGCGCAAATTCGACAGGTTGTTCATTTTTAAAAGGTGTCAATGTCAATAAATTTTGTTCTAGACAGTCTAAGCTTCTATGGTCACCAAAACTTGATCTTAAAGCATTTTTTATTTGTTCCCAGGATCTTAATTCTAATCTTGAGCTTATTAATATTTGAGCTCTTTCTGTGAGTTTTCCTAAAATAACTCTCAATAGGTATTGATTTAAAACATTGTCATTTGAGCGATAAAGTTCTATAAATTGGTCACAAGATGTGATAAAAATTTCAAGTGTATTTTCGTTTCCATTATAATTGCTAATTGTGTTTGCATAAGCTTGTAATATGGCAAAATTTGGATGAGAAATGCCTTCACTAGAAGTGGATTGATTTGCAGGCATTTTTGATATTTTTAAAGATGTTTCTAATAATTCTGATAAAGAATCTATGGTGAAACGATTTTAATATTGTCTTTTATATTTGTGTTTTACTAATGCAAGAATGATATATAATAAAGTTATATTTTATAAAAGTAGAATAGTTTTGTGACTTGGAAAATTACTTTATTTTACACCAACTCTGTATAAACAACGAGGGATCGGAGACTACTTATAAATAAGCAGGCGATGCTCTATCGAACATACAGTGTGTAATTTATTAAAAATTAAAAATAGTTACAATACTATTCTTTTAAATAATATGTGTATATTATAATACGGCGAACAAATGGTTCTTAGTATCCAAGAAATATATACATGTGATAAGAAATTTGCAATATAATTATTTTGTATGCAGGTATACAAAATGCAATATTTAGGTCAGACTTCAATGGATTGATTATATTATCAAGTTAAAATAAAATAACAATAGGGTTCATACAAATATAAGGTATTTGAATAGGTCTTTGTTTTTAACAAGCAACTAATTGTACGATACAATAGTGCAGTTAAATAAAATAATTCTTAGAATTAAAATTAAAATTATAAAAATTATAGGATAATGTGATGGGAATTTTTAGAGAAATATTTTAATTATTATTCTTCAATTTAAATTCTTAATTATGTTCAGGGTCTCTTCGGTAGAGTCTGAACGCAAAATTGTCGGCTTAAAATCTGACTGTTGACCTGACTTTCTGCGATAGATTTGAAAGGTCCTACCTTGAAAAATCCAACAATTCTCGTGTCTTCGATAGACTGGTGATCTCGATGATCGGCGATCCTTACGGTGATGGTTACCGGAGTCCTAGTTCCTTCCTCTTCTGACAGGTTACTCAATTCACCCGTGGATGAGCCTACTATGTTCAGCCCAGTGTCTTCTTGAAATTCTTCTGCGATAGAGGAGTCCCAAAAAGTTGCACAATGCACAGAACACTAAACAAAACGGCAGGTCACGTAAAATGTTCGTTTTTCGTCTAAAACTTTGAAAAGTACGTTGGTAATTTCGCGATGAAATTGTTCTCGATGAACTGACCAACTGACAAAAATCCGACCCGACTGCGCCAATAATGATAATCGGTTCGTTTGTTATGTTTTTAAAAAATGATTTATTTAATAAAACACAAAAGTAACCGAAAAATAAATGAACAGAGTTTTACTGTATTTGAAGAGACCTGGAACTAGACTAAACTTCTGGGAGGCGACGGGTGGATATATAGCCTCCATTATCTAAAGCTGACTTAGCACTACGTCGTCATAATGGCTCATATAATTCGCTCTAAAAAAATTCTGAAAAAATTTAGTGAGCTTAGATTTTCAAATGCTATCGGATAAGATAATAAAAAAAGTTGTGGGAAGTGCCCATTGTCTTACTTAAAGCAAAGAAGTAGTATGTTAATTTAAATTTATTTGAAATATTCATATATATTTAAACAAGTCAAATTTAGAGGTAATTATAAGAAAGATATTTATTTGTTTAGTTTGCATGCAAATTAGTACTCCGCGAGGATTTTGCTGACTATTCTAAGCATTTGGTTACATTTGAGGCAGAGTCTAGCATTCCGGATAAAGAAGTTGTGTTTGAATTGGTGAAAGGCAAGACTGCACAAACAAACAAAGACCAAACATTTTTATTGGTCCCGGAAAATGAGAATACTGCTTATATTAAACTAGTCCGTCCATTAGATTACGAAACTGTGACTGAATACACATTAACAGTCCGTATTAAAAATAAGAATTTTATGGACACGTCAATTAATATTCCTATTAAAATTGAAGATGTCAATGATGAAATAACAAATTTTTTAGAATTTCTTAGAGGTAGTGTGGTAGAAAATGATAAACCTGGCGTTCAAGCTATACAGGTAAGAGCCATAGACAAAGATGGAACTACCGCTAATAATCAAGTAAGTTATGAACTTGTGGACAATCAAGATATTTTCTCGATAGATAAAACGACTGGTGTAATCATATCTAGGGTACCATTTGATCGTGAACAAATACCACTTTATCATGTAAATGTAAAAGCCTATGACAATTCTCCGTCTGCATTGTTCAAAGAATCCACGGATCCCAACACCGTAATTCAAACCTTTCAAATTAGTATTGAGGATCAGAACGACAACAAACCTGAATTTACAAAGTCCACGTACCAATTTAGCAATATTTCTGAGGGTGCTGATAAAGCTAGTCCTGTTGGAGAAGTGAAAGCTATAGACAAAGATACTGCTTCCCTTATAACTTACAGTATTACCGAAGGCAATGAGGGTAATGCTTTTTCAATGGAAAACACAACGGGGAGAATTAAGGTCAATGGAAAACTGGACTTTGAACAAATTAAACAATACAAATTAACAGTTAAAGCCTTTGACGGCAAATTTGAGGATACTGTTGAAGTCATAATCTCTATAATAAATGAAAATGATGAACCACCTATTTTCGAACAGTATGAAAAAGAAATAGAATTTGAAGAGGAACGACTTATAGAAGAATGTATTATAACAATGACAGCTTATGACCCTGATATTAAAAATAGAAGTGCAGATCAACATATTGTATTTGAGGTTGATAAACAGCAAAAAGAATTTTTGAGTGTGACGGAAGATGGTTGTGTTAAATTAATAAAGCCTCTTGATAGGGACTAGCCGTTTGGTAGTCCCACAAGACATTTGTTCATATATGCCCTTGACAATGATGGTGGTACTAATTTTCTAAGAAATTATGCTGAAATTCAGATTGTACTTAAGGATATTAATGATAACGCACCATTTTTAAATGGAACTGAAATTGTATGGTACGAAAATCAAGAACCTGGTCGAATTACAAAATTGAGTGCTGACGATTATGACAGTCCTATCAATGGTCCTCCGTTTAAGTTCAGGTTGGCTGATAGTGTGTCCAGTGAAATTTAAGTCAAATTTGCAATAAATAATGATGAATTATATGCCAAAGTAGTTTTTGATAGGGAAGAGAAAAAATATTGATATATCTATCACAATAACAGATAGCGGGGAGCCTCCCTTAGTGGGACAAGAATTTTGAGAGTCATAATTGGTGACGTAAATGACAATGAAGCTAAAGATGGTGAAAGCAATATCTTTGTTTATAAATATGTCAATGGACCAGATAGAGACATTGAAATTGGAAGAGTTTATGTAGAAGATCCAGATGATTGGGATTTACCTGACAAAGTATTTGTCCAGCAGAATTCATTCGATCAATTTGATTTAAGTAAAACTAACAATGGAATGATCCTCATGAAGCCAGCAACTCCTGAAGGATCTTATATTGTTAATTATGAAGTAACGGAAACTCACTTACCGAACATACCTATTCATACAGTTAATGCCAAAGTTACAATAACTGTTAAGGAAATTATCGAAGAAGTTGTGAGGAAATCTGGTTCAATACGTATACAAGGTTCAAGCATAGAAGAATTTGTGGCAGAACCAGAGAATAGACTGAGTAAAAAAAGAGCTGTTACAATAGCATATTTCTAAAATTGTCAATACATCGCTTGAAAATGTGGATGTATTTACGGTGTTACGATCTCCCAATAAAAACAGTTCTTTTATTGATGTTCGATTCTCTGCACATGGGTCACCATATTATGCACCTGAGAGGCTCAATAATAAAGTTACAGAACACCAGGATAATCTTCAAAATGAATTGGGCGTTGAATTTGTGATGATCAGTATAAGTGAATGTATAAATAAAACGGTTTGCCCAAATGATTGTTCTTGCACAAACTTCCTAAATATTTCGAGGGAACCAGCAGTAGTTTTTACAAATAAAACATCCTTTGTTGGCGTAAACGCCGTTGTTGATCCAGTATGTGATATAATACCTAGAGTGATACCTGAATGCTTTAATGGTGGCGTACTTCTCGAAAATGCTGTGTGCAGCTGTCCCGCTGGCTTTGAAGGGCCACACTGTGAAATATTAGCAATCGGATTTAATGGCGATGGGTGGGCAATGTACCCAACCTTCGATGCATGGAATAACACGGATATAACATTAGCAGTAATGCCACAGACTGATACTGGTTTAATTTTTTACGCTGGCCCATTAACTCTAAGACATGCAACACTTTCAAGAGATTTCATATCTTTGGAGCTTAAGGAAGGATTTCCCCTACTTCGGCTGAATTTTGGTTATGGGACTAAAGAAATTTATGTAAATAAGAACATAAAGAAGTTGAACGATGGAGCTACACACAAGCTCAGAATTACATATACGTCAGATGATGTACAAATTGAGGTAGATGATTGCAAAAGCAAATGTACGATTTGGAAGGCTATGGATCATAAGGGATTGTTGAATGTTAATGGACCTCTGCAATTAGGAGGTACTAGATACAAATCTAATGAAGAGGAATCCAAAATAATTTGGACCCATCTTCCACCAACACACATAGGATTCACTGGTTGTATTAGAAATTTAACATATAATGGATTTTACTATAACCTTGGAGCTCCTTCGGATCAGTACCGTTCTTACCCTGACTGTAACTATGGTGTGATGCAAGCCGTTACTTTTGGAATTGACTCAAACTTTTTGGTTGCTATTTTAGTCTGTGTTGCTATTTTAATAATACTATTGCTAGCTGTAGTAGTTCATAGGCGTAAGCAAGACAATCTCAACGAGAAAGACATTGATGATACACGCGAAAACATAATTAATTACGAAGATGAAGGTGGTGGCGAGTGTGACACAAATTACGATTTGTCGGTGTTCCGCACAAACAATATTGTAGATGAAAAACCAGTTATGATGGATAATCCGGATGTTCCTGCCGATACAAGTGGATTTCTCGACACCAAGAAAGACACATGTGATAAAGATCCTGACAATGTACCCTATGATGATGTCCGCCACTACGTTTACGAAGGTGATGGTAATAGCACTGGTTCACTCTCATCTCTTGCATCATGCACTGATGAAGGAGACTTGAAATTCAATTATCTGTCTAGTTTTGACCTCAGGTTCCGTAAATTAGCTGATATGTATGGGGAAGATCCCAGTGATGAAGACTCTCTTGATGGCGGAGAGGAATCCTGGTGCTAGAATTATTGCAATTTTATAGAAAGCAATTATTTCTATTGTACTTAATCATTTACTGTGTTTGACCAAAGATAAACAATATTTTTGGATAGAACTGAACAAGTTTTGTAAATATATATTTTTTGACTTCGATTCGATTTATCTAGACTGAGATATAGCATAGCAAATGCTGTTTTCATGTATGTGACCACAGACAGTCGTAGAGGGTAAGGCTTCCATGTATGTTTAGTATTTATTTTTAAGATAAAAGTGATCTAGTAAGCTCACAACAGGCATTTGAATGAAAACCAGGCGCATCTTGAACACTGTCGATGAGAACCGATAATGAAACAGAACCCTTCCAAAATAACGTTCAGATGACGATCTCTCTGTGATTTTAACAAATAGGTTAGACTAAGTATTATTTTAATTTAAGAGTTTTCTATTGCTTTTTTACAAACATTTTGGTGATTGTTCAAAGAATTTACTAAAATTTTATAAAATCACAACATTTTCAAGGTTAATTTCGTGGAGCTGTTCATATAAGTAATAAAAATGTTCATCAACATTACCCTGATTTTCATCCAAAAATATGCTGCCCTTAGCAGTGGTACTTGAGCTAAAAGAAAATATGCAAGTTTGTTCCAAATGGCCTTGATGAATGTGAATTAGCCTTGATGAATTAAAAAGGCACCAATATATAAATATATCAGCCTTAACTATGTATCACAAAATAAAGTCAATAAACAATCGTTAAAAATATATTTTTATTTCTTGCAATTTCTCTACCTTCCAGGTTTATCTGTAGGGACCTGTTCAGGGGAAAACGGAGGTAAGCATTATTATATCAGTTGTAATTTGATACAGATGGCGCCCATAACTTCCATTTTCTTCTAAAGTTGCCTCCTTTTTCCCGGAACAAGTTGAACAGAGCACTGGATTAGTGAGTGGTGTAATTCTATATCTCAAACTCCAGGCAATCGAACCACACGCAAGAAAGTATCAATAAAAAAAATAATCTCTGCATTAGCAGCTAGCCGTAGGCAGTACCCTCTTGCCGCCCCTTTTGCCTTCGGGATTAATTCCGAATGTAAAACGGGACGCGAGAATGTAACAATGGCGCCATCCGCTAGCTATTTATAATGCAAATCGCCACAATTGAGGGTAATTCATGCGTTGTCGCTATTATTCTGCGACCTGTATGTGTGTGTGTGTGTGTGTGGGTGTGTCCAGAAATGCAATAAAAAATTTTTAATTTCTTTTCCCGAAATTGTACCTGTTTTCTTCTTTCATTCATTATGTCTCTTCTGAGAGTACCACATTCACTAGATTTAATAAATGTTGTTGAAAATCTTAATTGCAAAATTTACTAGCCGGTCAAGGAAGGAAAGGATCCCACTCTTATGTACCTAGCGAAGTTTTATCTAACTAAATTTACGCGGTACAATTAAATACTACGAAAATTAAGTAATTTTATTTGATAACCTCAACAAAAGCAATGGACTTAAATGCATACCTATGCCTTTAATATTAATAATTTAACATTAAATGCTCATTGTGGTTAAGTTAATATGTATATTGATTCGTCTAATGAGAAAAATTAATCAACATAAACTACCTATAATTTTTCATTTCTCTTATTATATCTGACTTTTCACTTTTCGGATTGTATCTAATACATAAAATTAGCGGTGCTGATAATGTAACTTTTTATTAAATAACTGCATCTAATATCGAAAATAATAATTGTGATTTCATTATTAACTTACCTGTCAAAATCATTTTAATTTCCACCAAAACATTATAATTTCAAGCTTTTTTTAAAGTCTGTAACGGTATTTTCGGACTTCACCCTGTAAACAATGAATAACGGACATGGGAGTTAATGAAGCGAAGCACTACACTTAGGCCTGTATAATTGGTTGTCTAATTATATCGAATATAAGGATAATTCCTGCGAGCACGTGCCGATCTACGTCACCTGCGCGAATTAAGAAATGCCATTTAAAACAGTTTTTCATTATTAATAATTAATATCGAACATGGATTCGATTTCAGAAAAAGGAGATATATGAACCCGTCGCCACAGTGAGGTTAAAAATTGTTTTGTTGCTCATTTATAAATTATTAATTGGTAGTTTTGTGAAAAGGCTATTCTTAATAGAAGGTAGGCGATGAGATATTTTAGTTTTTATTTATTTAAATCTGATAACTATTTTTAGATCTGTCGGACTTTCTTTCTTTTTTTGTTATCGACTCTATATACCCATAGCTGCATTGTGGTGATCCACTGGTAACTGGTCTAGGGCCATATCAATTATTGTCAATCGAGAATATACCCTTCTGGATGGTTTGGGAATAGATCGGTGAATGGTGTGCTCGCAGGACGTTAAGTTATCCCAAATTAGACAGGTCAGAGCCACCCAACTTTTATAAATATAATTACCTCAGGATAGGACGAAATTTAAATTCAATTACCTCATAAAACCGGAGGGATCGTCGCAGGAAGATTGTTGTTCTAGTATTTTTTGTTCTAGTACTCTTGTTTTAAGTATTCTTTTTTTAATTCCTCACAATTTAACCATACCGTGATCTCTACATAATAAATAAATAAGATCAAAAGTGTAAACCGCGGGTAGTACTACCGGTGGGGTCAAAGTAACGGAAAATACCTACTCGAATGTTAATATCTATTTTTTTTATTGTTTGGAGTTAACTGTTATCTAAATCATTATACAACTATTTCTCAGTAAATTCTTATTTTGTTCTTTTGCTAAACTATTTCTTAGTTTTTTTATAAAACTAAGTGGCGCCTAACCTTCAACCTTCTAGACACAATAAAGGCTCCTTACCCCGGCCTAGTGCTTCCAGGCGAAGAGCTGCCGTCGAAAACGCCAAGAAGGCGTCGCACAAATGGCGCCCAACGGGCTCGAGTTTAAATTTTCTCTAGAAGTAGTTTAACAACAATCTTCCTATCTGAAATAAGATAATTTCACATGATAATTAACTAAAACAAAAAGCAATACCTTATTTTGTTTATATAGGTATGTAAAAGTTAAAATAGCTTACATGAATTTCCTAAATCGAAATCGTAGTAATAACATGATTGTCATCAAGTAGTTTTCATAGTAATTTTTATATTTGGTGATGTTTTCAGATAATTTGTCAATAATGAAAATTAATTAACACCCTTAATTAATATTGTATAAATGGTTAAATTAAAATAAGACATTTTAAACAGATCATTTAATTAGTAGTATCGTCCTAATAAACGATAGGTATATTTCAATTGTTAAGATAAAAACCAATATCCCGGCAAATATTTATTACGTTAGTGCTTCTGTTTATTAGATCCCAAATTTCAATAATTTGAACAATAATAATTTCATAAAATACATGTGGTTTTTATCAAAGTATTTAATTGTTTGAATAGAAGAGGTGAACTTATAGTAGGTAAATAAAACGATAATTTTTTGTCCTTTTTATATATTTCATATAAAAAAAAGGTTTTGGTATATATTTCCAATAAAAAGTTTCTCTTGCGTTTAATTTTGCTTCATCTATTTAGTGAAAGGGATCATTGTAATATCAGCTGATATTGTTGTTATGACCGAAAATTAACGTTTTATTATCGATTTTGTTATGGGATTATTTTAATGTTGAAATACCAAGGGTGAACACGATTATCATCTCATCAAATATATGTAAAGCAACCAAATTGAAATACAGGGTGAATCTTTTACGAAGGAATTTTTTTGATTTCCATACAGGGTGGATCTTTTAAGCTAGGCTTTCTTTAAAATTTAATACATGGAAATAAAGCGTTGTTTCTAAACCTTATATAGGGTGAATTTGAGTGAATGTCGTTACATTAGTAAGATATTTTGTTAGCGAGCGGTGAACAACTTTTTTTAATGAGCGATAGCAAGAAAAAAAAAAAAAATTTTTTATTAATTATATTTTCACCCATTTCAAAAATTTCTTATTAATGGGGAAGTAGTCGCGTTAGTGTACTTTATATTAATGCATAGAATCGCATAAAAACGAATTCTTTGCGGCGGGATTTGTACAGATGAGCAATATTTAGTTTGTACTTCTACGTATGGTGTGTTTTTTATAATAATCCTGTTTATTATACATTGAAATGTTTATTGTTTCTTTATTGCACTGTTAGGAGTAAAAAAAAAGGAAATAATATGTCGGGTGAGATGAAACCGAACCATTTACTAGTAAACGAAATTAATTACGAATTACGAGTACGGGGTATAGTAACAAATCGTGATATTCATGATAAACGTAAAATATTGGGCAAAGCCTTACAAAAAGAAAGGCATAGAAATGTTGAGCTGGTCGATCCAAATTTCGTATTCATCACCGAAAGACAAGATATCTCTAATACTTTGGAGGGTATCAAGCAGTTAGTACAGGAATTTGAAGGTCCAACGACAGATTCATAATATTTGCGATTACAATCTAGAATTATACACGTTACCAGTAGTATTCAAAGGATGGTGATTACGGAAACAGATGGTCCAGCGGCCGCGGCGGTATTATTTAAAAATGAATCGTATGCTACTTGCTTGGCTTTGGAAGCTGAACTTGATGAACACGTGACCAACACAGACGCTGCTGCGACATTACAAAACATATCTATACCCGCGCCTACTATTGTTACAGTACCTGAACCGTCAAGTAGTGTTGATATTTCTAAATGGAATGTAAAATTCGATGGTACTTTGAATACTTTTGATGTAAAAATATTTTTAGAATGCGTTACCGAACTTGCTGAAACTCGCCATATCAGCACAAAGCAACTTTTTGAATCAGCGGTGGATTTATTTTCTGGAGATGCTCTCCTATGGCTCCGTCAAGTTAAAAAATCGGAATCGATGAAAGATTGGGATACTTTGGTAAAGAGGTTGGAACGTGACTTTTTAAATAGAGAATATGATGACGATTTGTGGAACTTCATTAAATCTCGTAAGCAAAAAGAGAGCGAATCAATTATAATTTTTGTAGCTGTGATGGAATCATTATTTGATCGTCTTGGTACTGTGCCAGCTGAAGTAACTAAAATAAAATGGATACGGAAAAATCTGAGAAGTGAATACGTTGGTGGGTTAGCCTTAAATGAGTATCAATCCATAGAGCGATTAGTTAAAGATGTAAAAATGTTGAAAGAAGTTTGCGAAGAAAGGTGTTCGGATAAATCTAGTAACGTTAAGTCGAATAATCAAAATCACAAATTTGACACTCAAAAAAAGTTCTAAACCGTCGACTTATCGCATGTTTTATGAAGGGGACATGACGAACGTATCTTCCAGTAATAGTAACTATAGAAATAACTTTAACTCATGTCTTGGCCGGTTTGATACCGAACGTAATTCTCACCG
Source organism: Rhamnusium bicolor (assembly GCA_029963845.1). Taxonomy (NCBI): domain Eukaryota; kingdom Metazoa; phylum Arthropoda; class Insecta; order Coleoptera; family Cerambycidae; genus Rhamnusium; species Rhamnusium bicolor. The sequence goes on along the minus strand of JANEYF010001524.1, from coordinate 720,842 downwards.
AAGTAATTTTCGTAATAATGAGCGAATCCAAGACTCGAATAGAGATATTGGGCAATTAAATTTAGTTGAGAATGGTAGTACGCGTGGAGAATCTGTAGACAGAGTGCAAAGTAGTACCAGCTTTTCTTCTGGAAATTCTACTCGCCAAGATAATACATCGCGGGGGCGTGATAGTAGGCACAGAGTAAGTACAAAATCCATAATTTGTTGGAACTGTAGGAAACCTTATCATACTTATCAGTCTTGTAGAATGAAACGAACTAAGTTTTGCTTTAAATATGGGAACCCGGAAGTGGTTCGAGCAGAATGCAGAAAGTGTTCGGGAAACTAAGGATGGGAGCGAAAAATCGCCGCCACTTTTCCCCTCCTTTTTTTTTTCGGCCGAAAAAAAATTAATCTTTATTCTTTCGAACAACAAAAAATCTTAGAAGAAGTAAGGCAATATTTCCTACAAATTTCCAATGGAATTGTTCCGCAATTTGCGCCCATTTTTATTAGTAAAGCGGGAGATAACAGGCCATACGTGTGTTTAGATTTATTTGGGAGTAATATTGCGGCTCTTTTGGATTCCGGGGCTAATCACTCTGTAATTGGTGCGAATGGATTAAATGTTTTAGAGACACTAGGCTTAAAAATAGAGCCCTCAAAATATAAGTTTATAACTACAGCTGATGGGGTACGTCAAATAGTAGCGGAGTTAGTTGATGTACCAGTTTGTATAAATAAAAATTGCAAAATTGTATCTTTTTTGGTCGTACCGTCTCTCAGTCATGACTTTATCCTTGGCAGTGACTTTTGTAGGAAGTTTCAAATAAACATAGATTTTCAGAATAGTACTTGGAATATTAGAGCTAATGATGACATCACCATAACAGCGCTTAGTTCGGACGAGAATAATGATTACGTTGGAAATCGCGTGTCTAGTTTCGAAAACTTGTCTAGAAGTCAAATAGCTGACGCGCGAAAGGTTATTGCGGAATTTAAAGATGTCGCACCTGTGGGAAAATTGGGAAGGACGACAAAAATTGTTTATCATATTGATACCGGGGACGCGCGGCCTGCCAAGCAAAGACAATATCTTATGTCACCATACATGTTAGGACACCTTAACAAAGAACTTGATAAGATGATCGAGCTAGGAGTCGTTGAGCCATCTATGAGCGAATGGTCTTCGCCGGTATTATTGGTAAAGAAGTCAAATGGCGAATTTCGTTTTTGTTTCGACGGAAGGAAGTTAAATTCAGTCACGAAAAGAGATTCATATCCGTTGCCTTTCATCGATAGAATTTTAAACATGCTGCGCGACGCCAAGTATATTTCGTCAGTGGATCTCCGCAGTGCATTTTGGCAGATTCCACTAGACCGAGAGTCCAAAGAAAAAACGGCCTTTTCTGTCCCGGGCAGGAGACTCTATCATTTTAATGACTTTCGGCCTATCAAATGCTGCTCAATGTCAGCAAAGATTGATGGACGCGGTATTTGGACCGGAACTAGAACCAAATATATTTGTCTATCTCGATGATGTCATCATAGTTTCATCCACTTTTGAGGAGCACATTAAATTATTACGTGAGGTAGTTCGGCGATTGAAAGGGGCCAATCTTACTATTAACATCGATAAGTGTGAATTCTTCAGACCAAAACTGAAATATCTCGGGTTTGTAGTTGATAAGTTAGGGCTGAGAACGGACCCGGAGAAGGTATCAGCCATGGTTAATTTTCCGCGACCAAAAACAGCCACAGAAATAAAACGGTTCGTAGGAATGTACAGTTAGTATCGTAGATTCATCCCGCATTTTTCATCTCTCATGGCTCCTATAAATAAAAAGAAATCTGATGTGGCCAGCACATAACTTTCTATACCAGTATATATCATCCTGATGTAAAAAAATCATTCTATTTAAATCTTCACTTACCTCAATTAAATTTTTATAGCGCACCTTGAAATATTTCATTCAAATTTTTAAATAATTAATTATCAGCTTCATTCGATACTGTCAATAATAATAATTCATGTCATATATTTTAATAATTTCTTCTTATTGATTGACATTTTTGTAACTAAATTAGACATTTCAAATGTCAAACTGTTAAATTTATCCAAACTCCATTTTATGAGGTCAAATGTGTAAAAAATTTAAGTTTACATCAGCTTTATTTAAGCACTTGGAAAATGTATTTTATTGGCTAGATATAGTAGACATGATTTATAATCTTTCATCAAGAATATATTTTTTTTGTAAAGGCAAATACCAAAAAAGTTTGGGTCCCGCAGCTGGCCAATTTTGCTCATCATTGAATTTATCATTGTCTTTGACCTTTAGAACATGTGCACCAAATTTGAAAGCTTTATCTCAAAAACTGTGGCTGCTATCGCAGTACTACAGATATGCAGACATATTTTTTTTTTCTATAAAATTATGTTTTTTCATTATAATTCGTCGAGATTCGTCCAGAAATGCAATAAAAATTTTTTAATGTTTTTCTTCTTTCATTCATTATGTCTCTCCTGGTGGTACCACATTCACCAAATTTAATGTGTCACCTAAAATGTTGTTGATAATCTTAACTTCCTTATATTAGGTATAAGAAAGTAACAATAATTTATTAAGTGGGACATCATGCATTCATCATCATAAGTTAATACAATGTAATGTGCGTGCAAAGTATGTAACGGTATATTTTTGATCCTAAAGTATTAAAAAAAAAAAAGGATATTAATTAACATTTCGTTATAAGATAATATAAAAATAACTTGATGGTAGCAAAGTTTATGAACAGTAGTAATGGTTTGTAGACTTCGATATAGCTTTCGATAGGATTTCTCTTTTTCGTTTGTTGTCCGAGAACCTAAAAAAGTAAATAAACATTACCGTACCTGTGTGTCATGTATATAATGTGGATAGTAGTATGTAGTAATTGAGTGTAAAAGAGTGTTATGTATGTGTGGCTGTATTTAGTTTATAAGTAAATCAACTCACCTTTTTCCTAAGCTGGTATTCTTACAGGTGGTGGTATTTTGCCTCTGAATTTTATTTCTGACCCGAGCTCATTTATTGGGAAAGGATAAGTAGTTGTTAATAAATAGGGCCTAGTAGTCACTAGAAATCGCCGTGTATACTGCCACTGGGAAATATTCTGTGCTAAACATCAGGTTGTTCTCCACAAATTTAACATTAGACCTAACTATTACACTAACAAAATAAAGATTACTTACCTTTCGACGTTTATCACCCAGTGACACATTGTTTGTTATACTCCCAAGTCGCTAGCATTAATATTTTCTTGTGGGCCATATAAATAAAACGTAAAATATTCAACAGGTTGAATTTATTTACTTTTCTTCAAGCAGCTGTCAAATACACGAACTCGTGTGATTTAGTTTAGACATACGTACCTGATCCAGCTGGCTTAGGGAATATGATTTTTCGGAGTGGTCGTGTTATTAGTAAGATGAATTTATCATTTCAATAACAAGTATCATTCTAGTTATGTTTGAAGAATGTTTGCAATTTTTCCAGACAATACAAAAAATAGTTTAGGACCGGCAAGATAAGTGCCATCTATCGTTTGCGAGCTAAATCTCGATATTCTGGTCGACTCTTCGACTTACGTTCCATCATAGTATTAGCAATATATTTCTAGTTTTGGTCAATAAATAATTATGTAGTAAATGTCCATCATAATGTTTTTCCCTTAAAAATATGCCTCAGGTCGAAATTATATTCTCTGGAGCAAAATGGTATTTTTCATCACAAAAGTTGTAGCGACATCTAGCAGGATGTTTTGGAATGGTTATGTGGGTGGTTTCTTTGAATATTTTCAAAAAAAGGGGTGCAGATTGTCATTCGAATATTGGAATCGACTGTGATAAGAGAAATTTGATCGGCGATCATCCATTACGGGATACACTCTTTCGCAGTTTTATAGTGATTTTCCGCTTGTTGGGCTAGTGAATTTGGTTTAGCCACTGAAAGTTTGGAGGAAATCGCTCCTTTTTGGGATTAACTTCCAATATTGTAAGTACCATACTTTACCCCCTTTTTAGTGTGCACGTTGTCATTGGTTTTTTCTTTTATTTAGTGAACCTCTCCACTCATCGATATATCAGAAATAACAATCAAAATATTTGATTTTACTGGGGAAATTGCTTGAATGTCCTACAATTTTTTCTTTGTAGGAGGAAAAACAAAAGAAACCCTTTGGAAAAAGGTAATAATTTATTTGTACATACTAGTTTAAGGGTCTTAGGTGTAACAATTTTGTATAAATAAGCCTTTTGGATGTTGTTTTGTCTATTTGGGTTAGTAGTCTAGGCAAAGGACTGATTTTTTTTTTTTAATTATTTAGGGTTTTTTTTGTGGGTGCTGAATATCAACGACGAAGTGCAATATATTTAGTCGATTTTGGTGTCCCATGAGCCTTGCGTTTCCACCTAGGGAGACAGTTTTCCGTGGACCGCTGTTCGGATTTTGTTGCTGGAAATTGCCGATCAACCCTTGGTTTTCAATCAGCTACAGGGAGACTCGATCAGACACGCAAGTTTTTTTAAGAGAAAACCTCAATATATATACTTCTTTTAACATTTTTCTCGTTAATTAAAGATACAATTTTTAGTTTTCTGGGCTTCCACGATAACGTATAGTTTCTTGTGTACATTTTAATTTTAAAATGCTATACCGTGTGAGCCAGTAAAGCTATTGAATAGGTATATTTGATAACCATACCTAACTTTGTTTATTTTTGGTATACTCGCCAGCAGTCAAGTCAACTGTGGCTGTAATACTAAGGTTGCGCCTCAGTACATTTTTTCCCCTTATTTTGGGGTTAGCAACTCTGCGATTGATCACAAGATATAGTGTAGAATCCGTCCCGGATATTGTTTGTACATTATACTTATCTATAGCAAACATAATAGCTCGGTTTTTTTTAATTAACCTACACGCCATCTTGTGATGAATCTATCCACATCTATCTAGGTTAAGTTTGTGATATAATTATGCCTTTAGTTCTTTTATGATTATTTTACATATTAGCGTAGAAGTAACGCACGATTTATCTGTGAGCCTCAGACATAGCTATATCCCGGGACGATAACCAAAACGTATATTTAACGGATGTAATAATACGACCGGTACACATTCGATAAATATTTGTCGAGTGGCACGATCATATTTCCTCACCTAATAGATGTACTTACTCAATTTGTGTATATATTGTCGAATTTAGATTTTTGATAATTTGTATCATATATATATATATATATATATATATATATATATATATATATATATATATATATATATATATATATATATATATATATATATATATATATATATATATATATATGTATATATATATATATATATATATATATATATATATATATATATATATATATATATATATATATATATATATATATATATATATATATATATATATATATATATATATATATATATATATATATATATATATATATATATATATATATATATATATATATATATATATATATATATATATATATATATATATATATATATATATATATATATATATATATATATATACAGGGTGATCTACCACGAGTGTGCCAAACTTCAGAGGCTGGTAATTTATCAAAAAATAAATTGACTTTCATTAATAAACATATGTCCTAAAACGCATTAATAAGAGAGCTACAACCCCTTAAACGGGGTTGATGAATACCAATTTTTCGATTATAAGTCCAATATGGTGGTGATTAAAAAAATGAAATTTTCATACATTACGGCCCCGATGTAGGCGCATAAAATTACAAATTTCCTAATTAACAGCTTGCCTTATTGAGGTAGTTTTGAGGGGGTGAGGGTAGTTTTTTACCCCAAACTTTTTTCGACGTCACTTCCGAAGCAAAACTTTTAAATAACATTATTTCCCATGCAATGACTCAGAAAAAAGTATTTTTCAAAATTTCTGTCACACCAGCCGTTTTTGAATAATTTGCACTTGACGGAAAGGATCAATAATAGTTTAGCTTATATCACAAACAATGGTGACATGGCTGAAATTAATAATTCAATTATTCGTCGTTGTCAGGCGTGTATTCGTGCTCAAGGAGGTCATTTTGAACAGTTACTCTTTTAGCTATTAAGTACGATATTTCTGTGTTGTACATTGATTTTTAATTTTGTAATAAAAAATGTTGTTTATTTCACATGAAAAACCTTATTGCCGTTCAACGCAAATTATTCAAAAACGGCTGGTGTGACAGACATTTTGAAAAATACTTTTTTCTGAGTCATTGCATGGGAAATAATGTTATTTAAAAGTTTTGCTTCGAAAGTGACGTCAAAAAAAGTTTGGGGTAAAAAACTACCCCTCACCCTCAAAACTACCTCAATAAGGCAAGCTGTTAATTAGGAAATTTGTAATTTTATGCGCCTACATCGGGGCCGTAATGTATGAAAATTTCATTTTTTTATTCACCACCATATTGGACTTATAATCGAAAAATTGGTATTCATCAACCCCGTTTAAGGGGTTGTAGCTCTCTTATTATGCGTTTTAGGACATATGTTTATTATATATATATATATATATATATATATATATATATATATATATATATATATATATATATATATAGTTAAATTCGTTTTCCGGGTATACTCCCGCGTAGGTGATAGGCCCCGAGGAGGGGACCGTGGTTGTCTGAACGACGTTTCGGCAGAATCTCATCTGCCATCTTCAGGTTCTAACAGATAACTGCTTACTGCGGCTTCTGGTAACTCGAACTGAAAACCAGAAGCCGCAGTAAGCAGTTATCTGTTAGAACCTGAAGATGGCAGATGAGATTCTGCCGAAACGTCGTTCAGACAACCACGGTCTCTCTCGGGGCCTATCACCTACGCGGGAGTACACCCGGAAAACGAATTTAACATTCACCACCCGCGAAAACCTGAAAAACAACATATATATATATATATATATATATATATATATATATATATATATATATATATATATATATATATATATATATATATATATATATATATATATATATATATATATATATATATATATATATATATATATATATATATATATATATGTGGTGAGAGGTATGAAACTTCTCATATGGTCTGAATGCTACTATCCGACCGACATTATGGATGTCTCTGTGGCGGATAACGACTTGCGACACAGCAAGTACCGAGAGCGGCGACCCCTAGCCCAAGTGGACTAAACTAATGTGTTTAAATATGATTTGAAGGAAACAACTACTCAGCGGGCAAATACCCCGACCTGCATTGGATTACACCTTCAAATCATGATAGATCGATAGCCAATATCATTTGTCAATTCCTAACCAGACATAGATCGATTTCGAACTTATTTGTTCTCTTCAGTATGCCATAGGTTATGGAACAGACAAATGATAGTGGCCAACCTGCTAGTTATATACCAACTACGGTGAAGTGAATAGTGGTGAGAGGTATGAAACTTCTCATATGGTCTGAATGCTACTATCCGACCGACATTATGGATGTCTCTGTGGCGGATAGCGCTATATATATGTATATATTTCTTTTTTGACCACTACTTGCGTAAAGCAGTCATTCATTTTAAAATTGAATAAACGTAGGCGTATTTTGGATTCATTCTTTTTTTTTTTGTGATTTGTCTCATGTGTCACGTCCTTAGCCTTCATCAAAAAAATAAGTGCATCACCATTTCGGGGTTTTTAGGGTGATTACTAATGACTTAAATTGATTAGAGTATTAAGCTGTGGAGTGATCACTGATTACAATTAAAAAAAAACTTAGATAACACTGCTTGGCATAAACCTCGTGGCGCCCAGTTTTTTTCAATATATTTGTAACCCAGCCCGTCCCCACTGTAGCTGGCGGCAACCAGGACAGTGTTAGGAAGGTAGTTAAGTGTGTTTTTGTTGTGTCGCTTATTTTTTTTTTTTTTTTTTTTTTTTCGGTTGTCCGACGCTGGACAGTCCTTCCGTGGCCTCCGACGCCTCACGGGAGTCGCGCCAGCACATTAACCTCAGCCACTCCCCACATCCCGTAGGGTTAGTGACTGTAGGCTCCGGAATCGTGTGCCCTAAGCAGACGGAGAGAACCCAGAATGACCACCTTCTGCATTTGGCCTGCCAGCCACTCAGCTGATTTTTGGCAGGTCGGTATGATCTTTAGTTCCGAAAGTAGCGTAGACTTTATCCCTCCGAGTACACCGATTATAAGGACGACCATTTTTACCGAGTAGTCTGGGTACAGCACTTGGAGCTCGTACCGGAGATCGCGATATTTGGTCCGTTTCTCCTCCTCCTTCAAGGTGATGTTTTTCTCTGCAGGTGCCGAGAACTCGATGACATACATCACCTTGAGTTGATGGTCGAGGAGGACTATGTCAGGCTTGTTGGCTTGGATTAGCCTGACAGTCGGGAACGAGTAGTTCCAGTAAATCCGGCATTTCTCGTTCTCGACAACGGACTCAATATCTCCAGGGACGTAAGGTAGCACTGGTGTCTGGTCTACCCCGTACGAGTGCCTTAGATGGTAGTATAGCACTCGTAACGCCGCATTATGCCGGTGGATGTAGGCCGAAATCGCATATATAGGGCATGCAGATAGTAAGTGCATGAGCGATTCCGGCGCCTGATGGCAGGTCCTGCAGTTGATATCAGGAACCCCTACACGCCACACGCGGCTACGGTAGACCAAGGTGTTGATAACACCATCTTGACAGGCCATAATGAATCCCTCGGTCTCCGACTTAAGCCCTGCTGACCTTAGAAAGGCGAAGGTCAGCCTGGTCGATAAACCCAGTGTTTCTATGTTCTTATAGAAGACACCATGCTGGGGTTATCGACGTGCTGCCGAAACAGTTTTTCCTGTTCGGCAGCTCTGATTCGGGCTTTCAGACGGTTTGGCTGAAGTTCGGTGACTGACTCAACATCAGCACCTCGCCGGCCTCCTCGCCTGATGTCAAATGCGAGACCGAGTTCATCTGCGGCTCTTTTTGCTGCCTTGAACAATCCTGCTCCCACTCCTACAGTTTCGTGATGTTTTACGAACCGCAAGAGGGGATCTGAGCTCCTGAGTATGTTACATGCCATACTCAGTACTACTCTGCCATGCGTACACTCCAAGCTCAAGAGTCCTCGTCCCCCCCGTTGACGTGGGAGGTACACACGAGGAACGGACGATCTAGGATGAATACTTCTGTGAATATTCATCATCTTGCGGGTATCCCTATCCAATTGGCGCAGCTCATCTACCCTCCACTTTACTACTCCGAAGGAGTAGAGCAGAATCGGAACGGCAAGCATATTAGTTGCAGACACCTTGTTCTTCCCCGAAAGTTCGGAAGACCAAATCTTTCGGAGGCGGTGTCTGTACTTGCCGCGGAGAGAATCCTTTATTTGTATTACATCTTGGATGTGCCTTTGTTGCACACCCAGGTATGTATAAGTCTCTCCGGCATCCAGATGTCTTAGGATGCTTCCATCTGCGAGCTGCGCATCTTCAGAGAATTCCCCGCATCGTCCTCTCTTGAGGTGGACGACTGCACATTTGTCAAACCCGAACTCCATACCAATTGCCCGCGTATATTCTTCGACCACCCTAAGAGCGTTTTGTAGTTCGCGCTCTCCGGAGGCATAAAGTTTAAGGTCATCCATATAAAATAGATGGGTGACCTTATGCCTCCGGTCGCTGGGTGGCCCACATTGATATCCGCGGGTTTGGCGGAGCCCAACAGACAACGGCAGCAGTGAGATGCAGAAGAGAAGAGGACTCAGGGAGTCACCCTGGAAAACTCCTCTCCTAAATGCCACCTGCCCTGTCGTGACCCGCTGTGCACCTGATGTTATGGTGAAGCGGGTCTTCCAGAGCGGCAGCAGCTGTTCGATGCATCTCACTAGTGGTGCTGGTACCGCAAGACATTCGATCAAGTACAACAATAGCTCATGCGATGTTGTATCAAATGCCTTACGGTAATCAATCCAGGCCATCGATAGATTCCGCTTGTATTGCACAGAATCCTGTGTAATACAGCGGTCTATCAGCAGGCTGTCCTTGCAACCTGCCATGCCCTTCTTGGCACCACGCTGTTCGTGTATCTGCTGGAAGACCGGATCAACAGACCTCAGCGTCCTAGCATACAAGATACGTGTAAATTTCTTGTAGCAGGAGTTAAGGCAAGTGATCGGCCTATAATTCCTCGGGTCGGAAAGATCCCCCTTTTTGGGGATTAGCACAGTACGTCCCTCGACGAACCAGTCCGGAATCTGCTGCCCCTCGTTCAACCATGAGTTGAAAACTCGCACCAGACGGCGGTGAGTGGAAGGAAATTTCTTCCACCACCAGTTGTTAATGCCGTCTGGGCCCGGGGCAGCGAAGTTCTTGGTACCAACAAGTGCTTGTTGGACTTCCTCCCGTACTGATTGCCGGGCACACTTCTTCGGGCTCTTCAAGATGTCTGTGACACAGAGCCTCGAAGTGTGCAATTGATGGAGTGTCGCTATTGAATGGACGCGGCGTTTCGTAGATTCCCTTCCAGAAGGTTTCGACATCTTCTACAGTCGGCGGATTCTCGACAACACGCTGTGGCTCTTGAAAGAGGCGGGAAGGATTCGTACGGAACAGATTGTTTTGTTCCATACTCCTCACCCGCCTCTTCAATGTTTTCTTTATCGCCATGAGCGCTCGGATCCTATCTAGACAGTGCTGCTTGATGGTAAGCATCACTGTCAGATTTAGAGTATGGTGTTGACGTCTTAATCCGGCAGCTATGCGCCGGATCCTGGGAGTAAAGACTCTACCAGTCGTCTTATATTCCACCACACTCTGGATCCGAGAAGCGTGTTGTCTGGCCGACTGTATCTTGCCTTCGATTTTTGTACACGCCGCTTGGCTTTCTCGACCCCGTGATTGGTTGACCTCTCACGGGGGACGAGTTGCTTCGCGGCGTTGTACACGGCACAGTTGATTTGCCAGATGTCTACATCTTCCGGAATTTCCTCATCGATGACCGCGTCCATTCTAGCCAGGTCTTGTGGCTTTAGGTTAGCCCTGGTGTTAAGGCTAACCCTCGTCCTTAAGTCTATATCGGTGAACTCTAATGGATGATCCCCATCAGCTGGTAATTGCCGCGGTGGAACTGCGGCTGGCAGTTCTTCCAGCTGACGGGGTGCCCTTACGTAACCTGTCCTGAGCAAGAAGGATACTTGATCTCTCAGATGTTGTTGAGAGAAGGCGCGATGCTCTGGATGCATTTCGCACCAAAGTGCATGCAATCGCGCCATGTATCCCCTTCGCTCAGGTTCGCTACTCTCGCGGCAGGTCAGCAAGTCATCCCGAAGTTCCCCCGTCCACTTAAAGCGTCCGTGTGCGTTGCCAGTATTGTCATTGTTGAGACCATCCGGTGAGGTCCCTCCCGCCTGTCTCTGACCCCCATCCGCTTGGGGTCGATCGTGAGGGGCCCTTCTTCTCAGGTTATATGGAACCAGAAGTAGTATAGGGGGTACCAGGTGGTTAGCCTTCGTACCCCCCCGGCCGACATTAGTCAGGCAGAGTTACCTCTGCCTGTCCAGGGTGCACCAACGTGGAGGTTGCCGGCCTTGCACCCCTTATTATTATTATTATTATTATTATTATTATTATTTTTTGAAAATTTGATAAGCGACTTGGTCGAATTTTGGGTAATAATTTTTGTTTATTATTTTAATCGAGGTTATTGTTGGTAAGGGTATTTTGGGGGCGTCGCAATTGGCGCCCAACGTGGGGCCAATAAAACAATGGTAGGTGTATGTAAATATATTGTATTTTTCAGATAGTTTGGTAGAATTCGATTGAACTTTGAATTTTTTTTTTGTTTTTAATTTTTTTTTTTGGCGTGTTTAGCAGCTTAGTGATATACTATCATAATGATTCTCACTATTACGTAATTTTCTTAATTATCTTGGTTGCGTTGGAATTTTTTTTTTTATTTATTTTGAAAAAAAATGTAATATAGGTTAAAGGTGATATATTATTAGTAGTTTATTATTGGTATTGCTATATTATTATTACTACCATCATGTCTCGAAAAATGTATATAAATCGACTTGACAAAGAAGAACTTACCTACGAGTTAACCGTCCGTGGGATAGGTACAGGTAGTTACGATGAAATGAGACATCGCTTAGCTCTGACAATACAAATGGAGAAAGAGGGAAATAGCCTGAAATATCCCAAATATCCCTACAGCTTTCATCAGGATGTGGTAGCAGTAATGAAGACTTTGGATAACTTAGCTCAACTTCTGATGTCTTTTGATAATGGACGAGGTAGTAGTGAAGCAATGAACATACAAACAAAACTGAGCCATACCTTGGGTCGTTTGGATAATATGGAGACTGCAGAAGAGGAAGAAAACGATGAAGAAAATGGTGATAATGAAGAAACTAATGTGGCTAATGGTGATAATGAAAATAGCGAACCAGAAGCGCTTATAGTATTAGCAGAAGAAGAGTTGGTAGCTATTGACTTAAAAGATGAAACGTGGAAAATGATGAACTTGCCATACCTGGTATCCCTACAAGCCTCAGCTGTTACTTGTAGCCAATATGTATCAGGTGCCAGAAGAATTGTGGGAACACCTAAAAGATGCTGGAAAAGTACAAACTAGCCATTTATATTCCAATCGATCTTGGCCTGTTGATGGAGGAAATCTATTGTGTTTAAAGGAAGCCTTGCTTAAAAGGGAACTTCTCCTTACTGGGCACGAGGATGGTACGATTAGGTTTTGGGATGCTGGAGGTGTTACACTCACTCCAATATACAAATTTGGTACAGCACAATTCTTTGCAGAGATGACTTGGAAGAAGTTCATCCGGATCCAGACCACTTGGAGGAAGAGTGGCCACCTTTCCGAAAAACAGATGTGTTCGACCCTTCTTCAGACGATCCTCGTCTTGCAGTAAAAAAAGTGATTATTTGTTCACTGTCGGGTACTTTAGTGGTAGCTGGAACTGCGGGCCAAGTCGTTATTGCAAAATTTGACACGGAAGTTCTTGATGGGCCTCTTAAGGTGACTTCTATGAATATTGTTAATGACAGAGATGGGTTTGTCTGGAAAGGACATAATCAGCTAACTCCTAAGCAAGGCGACATTCATCAAACCCGTGATTCCAAGCTAAATCTATTCTTCAATTGCATCCCCCCGCTGCAGTAACTTGTTGCGTACTTCAAGCCTATTGGGGTTTAGTCGCTGCAGGAACTGCCCATGGACTTGCCCTTTTAGATTATGTTAAGAACAAACCTGTTATGGTCAAATGCACACTTAATCCTAATGATCTTACTGGTTCTGGTGACACACCAATTTCCCGCAGAAAATCTTTCAAAAAATCTCTCAGAGAGCCCTTCAGAAGGTTGAGGAAAGGACGTTCAACTAGAAGGAATGCCATAATATAATGCTAGTTCCGTCAGTACTTACACCAGCAGGTTCCGAATCTATTGGTATAGTAAGCCAAAATAGCTTTGGAGAAGCTTCTGTTGGTCAAAACAGTTTCGGAAAAGCATTAATTAATTCATTGGAGAAACTTCCATGGGAGACTCATTTGGAAAGTCTATTATTGGATGTGGTTGATCATAATATATAGCCCGGGTTTATCTGTCGGTAGTAAAAACGGTACGTTACCAAGAAATAAACTATCTACTCTCACTATCGCTAATCTTATCTCCTACAAGTTCCACACCTTCAAATACAGACAGCCAATTAGACTTTTTATTTAAACGTTTGGACAAGAAGTCCCTCAATGGATTTGATAGAGACGATAAAAGAAATGAAAATAACAAGTCAATGGATACAGAATCTGAACATGGCCTAAAACCTTTACCAGCAAAAATACCCAATAATATAACTAAAATATTTGATGTAGCCATTACCACCTGGATAAATAAAATTTAATATTTTGAAAGCAGAAGTTGAGGAGGACTTGCAAATTCAGAAACTTACATAACAAATATTTGTATAAGCAAAATAGAGAGAGACTTCATTAAATGCTGCTACGTTTATTATATCAATGAAAACAATATAGTAGAAAACAACTTGAAAATTACTATTTTGTATAGAAAAGCGGCGAGGAGGTCATTTGGAACCATTTTTATAATTTTAGCATTTTTCACTTCACTTTGTTTCACTCTAAATTATATCGGAATTGTTCAGTAATTTAATTTTTTAAATAAAATATGAGTCTTCTAAGTTAACATACAATATATATATCCGTGGGACAGGTACAGGTAGTTGCGATGAAATGAGACATCGCTTAGCTCTGGCAATACAAATGGAGAAAGAGGGAGATAGCCTGAAATATCCCAAATATCCCTACAGCTTTCATAGGATGTGGGAGCAGTAATGAAGACTTTGGATAACTTAGCTCAACTTCTGATGTTTTTTGATAATGGACGAGGTAGTAGTGAAGCAAAGAAGATACAAACAAAACTGAGCCATATCTTGGGTCGTTTGGATAATATGGAGACTGCAGAAGAAAAATAAAACGATGACGAAAATGGTGAAAATGAAGAAACTAATGTGGCTAATGGTGATAATGAAAATGGCGAACCAGAAGCGCTTATAGTATTAGCAGAAGAAGAGTTGGTAGCTATTGACTTAAAAGATGAAACGTGGAAAATGATGAACTTGCCATACCTGGTATCCCTACATGCCTCAGCTGTTACTTGTAGCCAATATGTATCAGGTGTGCCAGAAGAATTGTGGGAACACCTAAAAGATGCTAGAAAAGTACAAACTATCCATTTATATTCCAATCGATCTTGGCCTGTTGATGGAGGAAATCTATTGTATTCAAAGGGAGCCTTGCTTAAAAGGGAACTTCTCCTTACTGGGCACAGGTGTGTTCGACCCTTATTCAGACTATCCTCGTCTTGCAGTAAAAAAAGTGATTATTTGTCCACTTTCGGGTAGTTTAGTGGTAGCTGGAACTGCGGGCCAAGTCGTTATTGCAAAATTTGACACGGAAGCTTTTGATGGGCCTCTTAAGGTGACTTCTATGAATATTGTTAATGACAGAGATGGTTTTGTGTATATATATATATATATATATATATATATATATATATATATATATATATATATATATATATATATATATATATATATATATATATATTTCTCTGCCTACTATGACTTAATGGTAATAGAATATAAAAATTAATATTTCGTAAAGTTTTTAAGATAAATACTATGTGTTTATACCATTAAAAAGCTCTCCTGAGGTCATTCAGATGACGTAAAAATATACAGGGTGTTCTATTTTAAAAAAAATAGAAGTATAGTTGATATCTCCGGAATACGACATTGAATTGTTTCTATGGCATAATTTTTGGAAAATACGTGTAATTTTCTATAACCTTTATTTTTAGCTTTTCTTACGTAACTCCAAAAATAACTAAGTTAAATGGGGTTTTATTGTTCGCGTGACCACCCTGTACGTGAATGGTGTAAGACGTAAGATGTGAGGTAGCCCTGCGGTTTAATCATACCAATATACAATGTAGTGGAAAATGCGGTGGAGAGCACATATTTAAAGAATGTAAAGCCAGACAAAACGCATATGTATTATATAATGGAAGTAATCATACTTCCCACAAGTTTACAAATTTCGATCAACTGTTGGACCGAAGCAGAGGAGAACGATTCTTAACGTAATTTGATGCGCTGAATCCGAATCTTTAATCCGTTTGTCAAAATTGGTTCTAGTTTTCGAGTTCTCGCATGTTGGCAGCATTGCACTGTCAATGACATCAATGGTTTGTTTGATGTGATGAATACACCGTACGATCGAAATGAATGGCATTTGTTCATCGATGGTTCGAAATACAGCCTGAAGGCTGCTCTGCTCTACAATGGAAATGAAAAATCATCCATTTCGATTGCTCATGCAGTACAAACGAAGGAATGCTACAACACAATGCGTGAGATCTTGGCCAAGATCAAATACATTGAGCATCAATGGAAAACTTGAGGCGATCTAAAGGTTTGAAAATTAATTCTAATTAAATCTGAAACATTAATTGATTTACATATTATTCCAACAGGTGCTTGGTCTCTTGATTTAGATGCAATCTGGATTCACCAAATTTTGCTGTTTTTTATGCCTATGGGACAGCCGTGCAACTGACCATTATTATGTGAGAAAAGATTGGCCAAGTCGTACTCATTATGAGCCAGTACAACAAAACGGACATTTTCCTGCCACCTCTTCACATCAAACTTGGCCTTATCAAGAACTTCGTCAAAACGCTCAACCGTGAATGGCCGGCTTTTCAATAATTAGAAGAAATGTTTGTCGGACTTGATATTCGAAAATTGCTGGCCGACGGAAACTTTACAAAATGTTTAACGCCTGATAAAGTGGCATCATTTCGAAATGTTGTCCACAACTTTCTCGGTAACCGCAAATTCCCGGATATCAAGCAAATCATCTGCAATTTGTTGCAAAATTACCGCAAGATTGGATCTCGAATGTCTCTCAAGATTCATTTCCTGCATTCCCATCTCGATTTTTTCCCTGAAAACTTGGGCGATACGAGCAACGAGCAAGGAGAGCGGCTACAACAAGATCTAGCTAAAATCGAAAGACGATACCAAGGATTTTGAGATGAAGGCACGATGAGCGACTACTATTGGACTCCAATGCGTGAAACAGATCCAACACAATACAAACGACTCAGTTCCGCCGCTCTTCATTTCTGATTTATCACTTTTAATTAAATACAATGGCCATTAATTGTCAAAAATCGTAAAAAATTAATTTATTGACTATTTTGAAAACTAGAACCAATCTTAAAAAAACAGAGTGAAGATTCGGATTCAGCGCCCCAAATTACCTTAGAAACAACTTTTGGTTGTTGCTCAGGTCTAAAACCGTGTATACTTAGTAAATAATGCCCAGGATATAAAAACAGGTCACTATACACTATAAAGCAAAATCAAGCACTAACCGGTAATAGTTATTTGAAATCAATTGAAACACATGATTCATATTATGCATTACTTAACAATTATGATAGTGAATTCCCGGAAATATAAAGACGTACACACCTGTTAACTTTAAAGCTCAATACAAAAATAGATGAAACAAATCCAACATGCTTTCCCTCCTATGCCATCCACTTTTTTTATGGGTGGTCAAGTTCAATTCACTTAACGAACTTGTAGAATACCATAGAACATCATCAGTATCACGATCACAACATGTTAAGTTGCGAGATATAGTTGCCGAGGAGTATTTGGTGCAAACCTTATATGACTTCACTCCCCAAGAAGTAGGAGAACTGGAATTCAAAAGAGGTGACGTTATTACTGTCACGGACCGTACAGACAGGACAGAAATCCTCAGAATTTAACGTTCACAAATAACGATTTATTTAATTCGTACAGAAATTCTCCATTTAGTCATGAAATCGAAAATAGTAGTAGTAGGAAGTATTAACCACAAATTTTACCAACTTTTTGAATCAATTGTGCATCAGCATAAAAGCAGTATCGGCCTTGTAAATATAAACAACTTACAAAAAATAATTAACAATATTATAATTAGTAGTTTACATTCAGTCCAATCAAAAATATTAATACAAAATATGTTAAGAGTCTATATCAGATGCAAGTGAAATATAGTCTCGATTTTACCACACCCCGCGCAGGCCACGGTGCATATATACAGCCAAACCGAAATTATCGCGGCGAATGTCGAAGGTGGCCGATGTTCTAGTTACAGAACGGCATAGTGGAACATTTCAGATCGGGAGATGTTGAATTATCAGAGGCGGAGTACTAGAGGTTTCGTACGACATAAACCGACGAAAAAGTTGTATTGCGTCAAGCTTATAAGCTAAGCAGTAGCTAACCTTATCCTTCATGCGTCCTTGTCCTGCAATTAATATGTAAAAACAATAAAAAAACCCGAAATTATTTTATTTACTTTGTTTAAAAATAGCTAAAGAACTAAACAACAAAACAATTAAATCGTTAATCTACAAAAAAAAATTCCATTTTACCGTTTCTCATTAATGCATAGTATTATTTTAAAAATTTTTTCTATAAAATGGAACTATCAATGTGTGTCATATCATTCAACTCAGAATGGAAAAGGCGATGAAATAATATGAAAAATATATTTGTGTTATTTTAAATTTAAACTCCAATATTTTTATCAAATATGAAAGATTATGATGACGTTACATATATTGCTGAACTCAGAAAGAAATTTTTTAAATTGAGCCGAATATACAGGATATATCATTTAGAATAAAAAAATTAAGGCAATTTCCGGACAAACCGGAAGTAAAAGATATATATGTGACGCGCATATTTAATCAGTATTCGGAATGTCATATGTCCATTTCCGCATATTAATGCGGGGTGTAATTTTTTTATTTTTCAGTTTTTCGGCGTTTTCTTTTTTATTTGACATTCAATTGTTTTTAATTTTCGGATTCCTTAGAAAAAAGCACATAAGTATAATTTTTGAAGTTTTTTCCTAGGTTAAAAATACAGCAGAAAAATCGAGTAAGGTGCACTTAAAATGATCACCCTGTACATGAGGTTACTGCGCTTAAAATAAATCAAAAATAAAAATTATCATATTCACCTTTCATTGAGCCTTTCATTCTCCATATTAATATTTAGAGACGGCAAAATGGGAAAACTTTCATTTATATTAGTCTCTACAGAAATTACCGGAAATAAAAGAAAATTATTACTTTTATTAATTTACGAAAAAATTCAATTTTCACTAGTACTTACTTTTTATATTTTCTCTTTTGGGCTAATGTTCGATTTTTCGGTTTTCTGCTAGGGTATTTACGCTTATGATATGTTTTTATTTTTCCCATTGTTCCTTCACTGCACTAATAATCACTTTCAATAACACGTCTACTTAGGTGTACACTTGATTTCAAAAAAAAAAACTGCTACAACTCTTGTAATCGAAAATCTTAATAGTTTAGTTGTGTGCATATGTCTGTAAATAGGGCTGGCCAGGCATGTCGAGAGGGGGGTGGAGAAGAAGTGATTTACCCCGGACCTGGGTTTTTTTGAGGAGATCGGTTTTCTTTGTGTTTTTAAACTTATTAAACCTTTCTCTTTTATTTTATTCAAATGGAATTTTAAAAAATAATTAGAAAATAACTTTTTCAAAATATTTTCGAGCCTGCCATATTATTGTTTAAAAAAATAATATTTGTTACGGATAATTCTACTAATGGTTGTAATTAAAATATTAACTGAATAATGATAATTCTATTTTTAAAATAAGAACACAAAAATACCACTTGAGATCAAAAAAAATGTAAACAATGCAAACTGAACATAAAAATACAATAAAAAAATAAAATAAATGAACTTCAATTACGTAATACAGAGTTAACTAATATTTTGTCATTGCTCCATTAGCGTCTAAAACTGCCTGAAGTCTTGCAGGCATGGACAAAATCAGATTTCTTGCAAGGTCAACTTCTTGCGACAAGTTCTCCCAAGCGTCTTCAATTATCCCTTCCAATTCTTGGACATTATTTGGATGGTTATTTAATTTTCTTATATGTTTCACCATTAGTCCCCATACATTTTCAATTGGATTTAAATCCGGACTTTTAGATGGCCACGGTAACAACTCTATGTTTTTATTAAGAAACCATTGCCTGACACGATGGGCCATATGTATGGAGCAGTTGTCTTGTTGGAAAATAAAATTATTTTCCGCAAACACCTCTATTACTGACGGCAACATAATATTGTCTAATATTTCAATATATTTAATGGAATTGAGATGACCACCACTGTTCCAACACACACCTAACCCATTTAGGCTCATCCAAGCCCAGACATTGACTGAAAGCCTTCCTAATATTTGTGGATCTATAGTATATTTTTCGTCGTATTTAGTGGAAGGAGGCCTATATACGCGAACATGTCCATCGTTAAAGGATATAAAAACCTTTTCGTCAGAAAAGACAACTTGTCCCCAGAAGTTTTCATCATTGATTATATAGTTGAGTGCAAAAATAATCCTACCCTGCTTCTTTTCTTCGGAAAGTTTGTGTTTTTTAGCCGCTGAACAACTCTTCAAGTCGCTTTGTAGTTATATTCTTCTGCAAGCAGTAGATACCGAAGCAGGGAAATTTGTCTCTGAAATTGCATTTACTGCAGTCTGAAAAGGGTTTCCTATTAGGTAATTTATAAGATTTTCATCTTCTTGATTATTGCTCTTTCTGGGCCTACCGGAACCATTTTTAATAATGACGCCACTGATTAACGTCAAAGTGACATTTGTAAGATTATTAATATCAATCAAAGAACGAATGATTTACATAGCTAAAAGAAAGTGTACCAGTTTTTATTGAAATCAAGTGTACCCACTTTATAATAAATTAGTAAATTTGAGATATCTCTAGAATACACACGCCACTGTTGTTTACGCAAATCGCAACGTGGTTCCTAAGAGCCCGATTCCCCCTCCCGCAAACGAGTCCAGTGTATGCAAGTGCATCCGTGTTTCCGAAATATCATGCGAGATGGCAGCTATTATCGGAATACAGATATGCAGTTTTTAGTTTTCTAATAAATTTATTTTCAACTAATCCAAGAGTTGGGCCACATGAATATAACCGTTACAAACTAATGTCGGAATGTTAAAAAATTTGGATACAAAATATTGAAAATGCATGCGAAAATTTTTTTGACGACTCTAAAAAAAAAAAATTACATTCCGACATTTTATACATATTTTTGAAAAATCTTGTAGAAATCGCACTCAAATCGGATAAGTTTTAAACGAGATATTCGAAAATTATGATTTAATAGGGTATATAAGACTCTTCATTCAAAATGTTTTGATATTATAACAAAGGTTATAGAAATTAAAAAGAAGACCTTCCGATGTAAAAGTTGTTATGAAGTGTTTAAAAATAGTCTTACTGCTCAAAAAAATATTGGTGTATTAGATTTAAAAAATGAAATAGTGATTCTGAAAAAAGATGTAGAATGCCTGCAACGTTAAAAGGAAATTTTAAACAAATATGTGTCAGAATTAGAATATACCAGCAAATTATTAAAAACTAATTTTAACGATTGTCAACAAAAAATTGTAAGTACATCAACTTCTTTTTTACCTGTAGATAAGGCCAAGGCAAATGTAAATATGTACAGTGCCGCACTTAAAAGAAATGGAAACAATTCGTCAGCGGTTTTACTGGTAAAGTCTACAGATCAAAGTCTATCAAATAAACAGGTTGAAAAGGACATAAAATCCAAAATTAATCCTGGATCTCTAAATGCAAATGCACTAAATACCAAATTAGTCAAGGATGGTTTATTAATAAATTGCAGTGACACAGATTCGCTAATTAAACTTAAAAGCTGTCTAAATGATAACATTTACAATATATGCGAACCCAAAAAATTTAATCCTAGGCTTATTATATACAGTGTTGAGAAATCGGCAACAGAAAATCCTGACTTGATAAAAGACATTATACATGACAATAATTTAGATGTTCCTGTTAGTGACATAAAAATTGTAACTACGTTGAAATATAAAAACATGTTCAACTTGATAATCGAAGTGTCTCCCTCGCTTTTTAAATTCATTACAAAAAATGGGTATGTATACGTCTCATGGAAAAAATGTGGTGTTAAACAACATCTTAATCTTCCAAAATGTTTTAAATGCTGGAAAATTGGCCACCATAAAAAAGACTGTCAAGTTGTAATTTGTCCAAATTGTTCAGGAGCACATGAAAAAAGTGATTGTGAAGCGGAAACTTTTGCCTGTAATAATTGCAAAGAAATAAATGCTAAATTTAAATTAAACATTCCTACAGATCATTCTGTGAATAATCCTCAATGTTATTTTCTTTTAAACAAAATAGATCAGTTGAAATCTAGAATAAACGATGACTAATAATTCACCAAATAAAAAAGTTAAAATTGGTCACTTAAATATACCATCGTTGTTTACGGGCTTTGAACAATTTTCGGATCTGGTGTTAAATAATAATTTAGATATAATGTGCGTCACTGAAACATGGCTGAATAAAGATATCTCTTCAGATATTGTAGGTATACCCAATTACAGATTTTTTCGTAAAGACCGGCCAAGTGGAGTAGGCATCTATGTGAGAGATACTCTAAAAGTTGTTCCAGTTCTAAATGATTTTGGTTCCATTGAAGGTGTAGAGCATTATTGGATAGAATTTAAAACAGGTGCTCATCACATCCTTATAGGAGTTATATACAGGGTACCAACACAAAATTTAAACCTCTTTTTAGATTTTTTAGATAATTTATTGTTTTTTATTTCCCCTCAATTTTACAATATTATAATCTTAGGTGATCTAAATATTGATCAGTTATATAAAAATGCAGTATCAGAATGTATGTCATCCTATGATTTTCAACAACTGATAAAAGAACCTACACGTGTTACAAATACCACACAAAAAATTATAGATGTAATATTTATTAACAATTATTATTTAGCATTAAATTCTGGAGTTCTAAGTGCGGATGCTATTTCTGACCATAATGCCGTTTTTTGTGAGTTAAATGTGTTTGTACCCCGCCCAGAACCTATATTTGTAATATACCGCAATTTCAAATATTTTAGTAAAAACGACTTTGATAAAGACTTAATAAACGTACGCTGGGAAAATGTTTTATATCTAAATAATATCGAAGATAAAATTAAATTATTTAATACATATATTCTAGAACTATTTGATAAGCACGCACCGTACACTACTTCCCGAATATCTAAACCTTACGCTCCTTGGATTACCCCTAACCTCAAACAAATGATGAAACAAAGGGATAAAGCGCTCTGTAAATACAATCGTACAAAATCTACAACTGACCATAGTTATTATAAACAAATGCGTAATCTTGTTACAAATGCCATAACAAAGGAAAAAGCTGCTTTTCTAACTTATCAACAAAAAAATGTAAATAAAAAGGAACTGTGGAAATCCTTAAAATATCTAAATATAAAAAAAAGAACTGCAACTGATATTCCTAAAGAGTTGAAAAATCCTGATGGTATAAATGACTATTTTTTATCTGTCTTTAGTCCCTTAAATAACTGTCCTGAAAGTTCAAATTTTTATAAATCTAGAAAACATGATCCCACTTTATTATTTACATTTAAATTAGTAACGACGGATGAGATTAAAAGCATAATCTATGATTTAAAGTCTAATGCTTATGGAAGTGACAACGTTTGTGCTAAAATGCTGCAGCTGTGTTTGCCAGTTATTTGTCCATATGTAACTCATATTATAAATTGCTGTTTAGAAGCTGGTTATTTCCCAGAGATGTGGAAGATGTCGTTAGTTAAACCCTTGCCTAAGACAAATAGCCCTAAAACATATAATGAACTTCGTCCCATTAGCATACTTCCTACCTTGTCGAAAGTTCTCGAAAGAATTATAAATATACAAATATATGATTATGTTACAAAAAATAATATTTTATCAAATTTGCAATCAGGTTTTAGGAAAGGGTTTAGTACAACGTTACTGCTAAATGTAACAGATAATATAATCAAGTCTCTTGACAACGGTTTAGCTACAGCTCTCATACTTCTTGATTTTTCAAAAGCCTTGGACACCCTTGATCATGTTTTGCTTGTTTCCAAACTCGAATATTACGGTTTTGATCCAATTTCTATCAATTTTTTTATCGGTTACCTTAGTAATCGTCGTCAGCAAGTTGTTATAGATAATACCTCTTCCGAAACAGCATATATAACATCTGGTGTTCCGCAAGGTTCTGTGTTGGGGCTCGTATTGTTTCTTATATATACATCTGATATGTTCAACGTAATTAAGGATTCTGAAATACAGGCATTTGCTGATGATACCCAATTATCATATTCCTTTGAGCCCGAACTTGTTGACATTGCCTGTACACACATAAATCATGATCTTAAATTTTTATTTGAATATTCTAAAACACATAATTTAAAACTTAATGCGGATAAATGCCATGTTATAATATTTTGTCCAAAACGTTCAGAACAATTAGTTAAAACGCACCTAAAGGTAATGATACAAAATAAACCCGTAAATATTGTCAAGAGTGTAAAAAATCTAGGAGTTATTTTTGATTGTAAATTACGATTTGAGTAATATGTATCCCTACTTATTAAAAAATCATATCTAGCATTAAAATTGTTACATAGCAATAAAAAAATTATAAATTTCGAACTACGAAAAAAATTGTCAGAAACATTAGTGTTGCCAATATTAAATTATGGTATTACATTGTATTACCCCTGTCTTGCTAAAATTACTCAAAATAGGTTACAAAAAATACAAAATTGTTGTTGTCGATTTGTTTACGGTTTAAGAAAATATGACAGAGTTTCGGCAAAAATAAAGCAGCTTGGGTGGCTCAAACTGGATAACATTTACAAGTATCATATGTCGGTACTTATTAAACGCATATTAGCTACTTCGTCACCTCCGTACTTGCGGGAAAAAATTTTGTTTAGACATGATTTACACAACGTAAATGTGCGTCATGGCTCTCAGATATCCTTGCCTCGATTTTATTCAGCCTTGTTTTCAAAGTCGTTTACATATAACGCGGCTAAAATTTATAATATTATCAATGATACATTGAAAAACCTTCCCTTAAACAACTTTCGTAAAAAAATTAAGCAGTCCTTGCTCACTTTACAATGAATTATAAAAAATTTAATGATATTATTCACGGCATGATCTCTATTCTATTCTGTTTATTCTATTTGATATCTCATTATGTTTCTATATAATCTTTCTCACTTTTTTTTTTATTACTTTTGCTATATTATACTGTTGTTGTTTTTTCATTGTTTTTATTGTTGTTTTTTCATTTATGTTTATAAATTAACATTAATTTTATATGTACTAGCGTACGCTATAAAATATTTAACTAGCTTAATTTTATTTTCTTGTATCGTCATCTGCTTATAATTAGATGTAAATTGTTAGGTTTTAATAGGGTTAAGTAGAGTAGCTTCAGCTAGACTTCGCCCTTTTCTTTGTATACGAGTATTGTATATTACAATGCTCATGATTAAATAAAGGCAATTTATTATTATTATTATTATTAATATATTAGTTATTCAGAGCTTGTAAACTCGGGTAAAGTTAGTGCTTTAAGTAGTAGTTGAAAGGGCTGGCGGTGGCGGACCGTTAGTTCTTTTCTCCAGAATTGTTTCTGTTCTCATTTTATAGTTAATCGTTGATTTGCCATTGTGACATTTATCAAAAAAAATAAACTTGTAAATTTTATCATGGAGTTTGATCCTGAAACTACCCCCTCTCCGACATCAGAAGTGGTCGAACAGCCAGAAATTACTTCAGATGTTCGTGAAGTGACACCGCAAAGTGCGCGAAAAATAAGTGCACGAAAAATTAGAGATGACACTATGGAACGTATAAATAAACTAGAGCAACACTAGCGGCTTCTACAAGTGCAACAGCAGCTGTCTCAAATTTTTCCTTACCTTCATTTAATCCGTCTTCAAAATTTGCGGATCCAGAAGGATGGTGTGCCATCGTAGATTTATGGGTTGCTAAATATAAACCCGATACCATGGAGCTGATAATGTTAATATCAAAAGCTCTAAAAGGCGAGGCTGCTAGTTGTTTATTTGTGCTAAACCAGCCGAAAAGGATTGGTCTACTTTAAGGGCCGAATTTTTAGCTGTTTTTGCAAAGCCTTTGGACCCACTCAAGCAGTTTTCTGAAGCTGTCAACGACAGCTAGTTTAGGAAAAATGTTAATAAACAATAAAGATAAAACAGAAAAACTACAAAAGACAGGAGTGTATGAACTAAAATGTGGTGACTGTGACGCTATATATATTGGCCAGACTGGACGTAATATGAAAAAGCGACTTGAAGAGCATAAAAAAGTCTATTGTAAACAACGTATATAGCACGGGCATGTCAACACACTGTATAGAAAACAATCACTTTATAAATATGGATAATGTAGAATTACTTCAATCCGAAAAGAAAAGCAAAAAAATTAGACTTACTAGAAATATTAGAAATTAAGAAAGCTTCCAAAAATAAAAAAAAACGGTTACAAATGAACAACAAATATTCGCAGGTCACCACATTTTAGATAAAGTAATTTAACTTTTCTAAAAATTTCCAAATCTTTCAAATCATTTTTATTAGTAGTTGCTAGATGTAACATTAAATATACAAGCAAGGAGCACAAATTATAATTTAGTACCTCTCATCTGTACTCCTGAAAAAGGACCTAAAGCCGAAACACGTGTAGAGTGAAAATGTAATTTTGAAACATTTAAAAGCAAGTTTTTTTTGTTTATTTAAAATATTTAATAATGTTTCACAAGGAGCCAACCGCAGAATCAGTACAGTGTATACATAATAGTTACTCTATCTATTTTTGTAGAATGGGAATTCCAAATGAGATTATAGCTCGCAATTTTTAGCAAAAGTAGAGACATAATAATTAATATAAATCTGTTTGGGTAACTGACAGCCACTCTATCAGAAGATGGATTTACCGAGCCTAAAAAAATTAAAAAATATCCGAAAGCTCGACAATAACAAAGAGTATTCTTTAAACGTTGTCGAGTCAATACCGTTTATTGTTATTGTTTCGTTGCAGTCACACACAACTTTTAAAATAACCAACATTTTAAGGTTTACCTGCGCAATTATTACAATTTTACAAATGAAGTATGATGGCATGCACCAAAAACACTAAAATGATCAATACTCATTATTTCAAAATTACATTTTTTTACTTACGCCTTTTTGCACGTGCACCAGCGACTTTTTGAAAAAGAGGAAATTTTTAGCCCAAAAACGGTGCATGTTAGACTTAGACACATATCTATAAAGATTTGTTGCGTATTTTGTTATGTAGATCACGTCATTCACCTCCTGAATTTGTGTAGTGTCATTCTGTTAACATGCGGTACAAAATTTAAGCTTTCTTAGAACAGTTAAACCATCTTTAAACTCTTTATTTATGTCTCCGTATTACTATGGATGATTTAACATTTACCAGTGTTTTTTCCCAGTAAACACTAAACTTTGATTGTTTACTGGGTCCTTATCGGGCCTTGGAAATTCAATCTGAATGAAGGCCCGACAATTTACCATATGTACTTTGGAATTTACTGAGATCTTTTTTCGGTTTATTTCCGTCTATTCCATGAAAATAAATGAAATAATTCTTACCTGTATATTGTTAACAAAAGAATTAATTGAATGCTCGGATTACTGTCGTCTGAAAGAAACAGAGAAATTATTCTAGTAGGTACTATATCTATAAAATGACATTGTACCTATCAAATCATTTAAAATTACAGGAACACAGCAAAAAAATACTTTGAGTATACATAATATTTAACTACTAAGTACAAATTTGTTTGGGTTATTAGGTCCAATGTAATTAAAACACTGTTGTATTAACTTGCCGACGTTTCGGTATAATTTATTACCATCCTCAGGGCACTGTAAGATATAAATAAATTGATTGTAAGTTATTCTATAACTATATGGGTGATAAATTCTAATCCAAACTAATAGTGAGGAAATAATATTGAACAATTAATTATTCTATAACAGATTGTAGAAAACATGTACTTATTTTAGGCACTTCAATTATTATTTAGAATTAGTTATAGGTTAGTGATATATAAAAATTATAAACAAATACTCACATTAAAATTTAGTGTTTCTCGTGTATAAAAAACATAATGGCAGGAACATACTTCGTAACTATAATATTGAGTTTATTGAAAAATACTCAGTATACCGTCGCATACAGAAATGAAAATTTTTTATATATTTCTTGAAATGTGTGTTATTCTCGTCGGAGCTGTGACACTAATGAGATTATTTTTAGCACTGTTAAACTTACTGTAGATAAGGGATGAATAAGTGTTATAGAATAACTTACAATCAATTTATTTATATCCTACAGTGCCCTGAGGATGGTAATAAATTATACCGAAACGTCGGCAAGTTAATACAATAGTGTTTTAATTAGATTGGACCTAATAACCCAAAAAAATTTGTACTTAGTATTTAAATTGTGGTCTGGAAATTATTATTATAATATTTAACACAATAAAGCACTTTACATTCAATGCATTTTCCAGTTACCATTTGTCTGGGATTTTACAAAATTTTAAGTAAATACATTTTTTTGTTATTTCCCCCGGTTTGGGAATCGACATCCAGCTGAGGAATCGAATTTCTTTGAAAACAGAGAAATTTTGGAGATGATTTCTGAATCAAATCAAATAAAATTTTGTTCCTAACTGCTTCTTTTCGGAGTGCTGATTTTCAAAAAAAAAAAAAATTTTTTTGGAATTTTAATATTTAAAAAAAATGCGGATAAACAGTTTGAATATCTCAATGAAAATGTTGTTTTGATTATTTCTTCTCTTTTGGATTCGAATTATTATGATTAAGTTTAAATTAAACGGTTAATATTGACTATTTTTATACATACACCCCAAAACCCCATTTACACCCAAAACCGCTCATCGTACAAGAATGAATCAAGTGATATTTTTTTATGCAATTTCAGATAGTAATTAAATATATATGTATGTATATATACAGAGAAGAAGTTCGTCGCGGGTTTAATTACGAACAGTAAAATAATGAATAATTAACGGGTATGCCCGCATAAAGAAAAATAGCAACGTGGAAAGAATGCAAATTGCAAATGGCAGAAAGATGCAAACCGTGGACACGTGTTTCTGACTAATTGGTCTTCATCAGCACGGTGTAGCTGAGTTAAAATGATGGACAAAACTCAAAAAGACAACAAAGGAAAACCACTGTCAGGGTGCCAGTCGCAATCTTTGTGGCTTCCACTTGGATGACTCTGGTATGAGAGCGACGTCCAAGTATCGCAACGCGGCAACTATAGCTACCTGCGTGGAATTCCGGACCCATGAAATGAATAAGTACAGAGAAGGAGTTCGTCGCGGGTTTAATTACGAACAGTAAAATAATGAATAATTATCGGGTATGCCCGCATAAAAAAAATAGCAAGGTGGAAAGAATGCAAATTGCAAATGGCAGAAAGATGCAAACCGTGGACGCGTGTTTCTGACTGATTGGTCTTCATCAGCACGGTGTAGCTGAGTTAAATTGGTGGACAAAACTCAAAAAAGACACTAAAGGAAAACTACTGACAGGGAGCCAGTCGCACCTTTGTTGCTTCCACTTGTATGGCTCTGTATTAGAGCGTCGTCCAAGCATCGCACACGTGGGCAACTATAGCTACCTGCGTGGGATTCCGGACCCAGGAGAATAATAAGTACAAAGAAGAAATTTGACGCGGGTTTAATTACATTACAGTAAAAAAACAATATGACTTAACGGGTACGCCCGCATAAAGAAAAAAATTGCACGGTGGAAAATGCAAAAATTGCAAATGGCAGAAAGATGCAAACCATGGACACGTGTTTCTGACTAATTGGTCTTCATCAGCACGGTGTAGCTGAGTTAAATTGGTGGAAAATACTCAAAAAAGACACTAAAGGAGAGTTTCTTTTGTTGTGTATTTTACTTTTTTTTATTATTATTCTAGTGTGAAATCAGTCTTAAATAAAATAGAGTAAGTAAGTTGACATTCTGAATTATTTTATTTAACACAAAGGTATAAGGAACAAATCTGGTTGTACACCGAAACACAATTTCGACAGGTAAAAGTGAAGTTGTCCATTTCTACGAAACCGACAACCATACGCATCGACCCATAGACATTCCGTTTCTTCACTGAGTCATCCTAGCTTCTATCATACCCCTGATAGAATAAAGTGGTGTTCCTACACTTTAAAACAGGAACTGGCGCTCGAAACCGTACCTAAATAAAGAAGATCAAAGTACCGCTGTGGTACTGAAGGGGTGCCAAAGTGACGCGTCGCGTCGTACAAAATTCGACGTCATGTCTAGCATAGTACGTCACAGTATTTACAAATGTTAAGTAAAAATTACGTCACATTTTGAAAAATTTTGCTGATTTAAGTTGACATCGAAATATGCTCCTGATCCATATTCTTTTTTTGTTTATTTTCCTTCTGGCAATGTGTAAATACTATTTCTCATCAAATACAGTCTCTCAAACACATTTTGAATTTTCCTGTTACTTTCATGGTTTTCAGTTTGGTACTTGTCAACAAATATTGAAACAAAATTGTGAAAAATACATGAATAAAATAAATAAAAAATAACTTGTACACAATACAAATTAAAAAAAACTGCAGTAAGTCACTGCAATAGCACAATAGCAATTTGTATAGCAAGAGAGGAAAGTATAACATTTCATCCCGCGGATGAAATAATTATCCAAGGAATGAAATTACACTTTCCTCCCATGTTAGAATTTTTCTACGACATCTCTAATACAAAAAAACGCGTGAAAGGAAAATAACATTCCTTAAACGTATATTGGCATTATGACAGTTTTAATAGTAATTTGAAGTCAGTATGAAATTATCAAAGTGCTGGAGAATGTACCTACAAAAAATATTTTACTTAATGATAATATTGCGAATTCTTCTTCACAGCTATCTCGGCTGGCATTAATTTGCAAAATGCTCATAATTGCAGGATTAACATAAATATTGTAAATCACAATAAAAATTGAAATGTTAATTACAATTAATTATTTTCCTAAAATGAGCTTTCCTCCCTAAGCAGGAAAGGTATTTTGCCTCCATAGGAAGAGAAAGTACCATTTCTACCCGCATTTGAGGGAAGAAAATATTACTTTCTATAGAGATTGTAGAAAAAAGTATTTACAACTCAACTCAAAAAAGTATTACTAATGAAATAAAACTAAAAAATGAAAAGGAAAAGCGAAATACTTCGTTTCGATTAGTACAATAGAGAGAGTGGTAAAAACATGACTGAAAATAATAAGAAATCACAACGAACGTATTCCACAACAAAATAAAATAGTACCGTATTTTTAACATCAGTAGATAATAAAGAAGTTATGAATAATAAAACACCAGCTTTGGATGGCATCAAATCTGCAATAATTAAAGAAACAAAATATATCAGTACTCCTCATTTAGTAAATCTAATAAATAAAATTTCTGAAATGGGCACTTGGTATGTGTGTATGTGTGGACGTGTGGAAGTGTGGACATGTAGACGTGTGGAAGTATGGACATGTGTACGTGTGAATGTGTGGGTGTGTGGGTGTGTGGGTATGTGTGTGTGCGTGGGTGCGTACGTGCGTGCGTGCGTTCGTGTGTGTATATCCGCGATAACAAAAAATACTAATGAGAGATTTCCCAAATTTGGCAGCTAAGATTTTCAACAACATTTTAGGTGACACATTAAATTTGGTGAATGTGGTATCACCAGAAGAGACATAATGAATGAAAGAAAAAAAAGGTACAATTTCGGGAAAAAAAATTAAAATTTTTTATTGCATTTCTCGACGAATTATAATGAAAAAACATAACTTTATGAAAAAAAAATTTGTCCGCATGTCTGTAGCATCGAGATAACATCCACAGTTTTTGAGGTAAAGCTTTCAAATTTGGTACACTTGTTCTAAAGGCCAAAGACAACGAAAAATTCGGCGATGAGCAAACTTAAATAAAGCTGATGTAAACTGAAATTTTTAACACATTTGACCTCATAAAATGGGGTTAGAATAAATTTAACAGTTTGATATTTGAAACGTTAAATTTAGTTACAAAAATGTCAATGTCAATAAGAACAAATATATTTATGACATTGTTGTAAAACGACAAATCTTCGTGTTTTACCAAATCAGCAATTTTTCCGACATAAAACCCTTCACGTTACTATCACGTAACATATACATATGTGTACGAGTAAGCTAATAAGGCTAATTAGGGAACCTGTCCTTACAATTACGAAAACATATCAAGCTTCACTCGTAAAACATTTAAAATTGGAGATTATACTACAAATATTAATCTCACCACCTTTTAAATTTATTACACCATTTTTACGCCAAATGCACTAACTCATATAAATATGCTTAACTTTTAATAAATTTAGCCAAGACTTATTACAGAGCAAAATGCGACATAGGCAGATCAAAATTACAAATCTGTACAAACTCGTGGATACCATTTGAGTAAAGAAAATTCAGCGTCTTCATCGTGAAATTGCCAATTAAACATAAAAAGGTTTACCACATGGTTCTAAATTCATTATTTCGCATTAGATCTATAAATTATATGCAAGAGACAACGGTCTACAAAAAAACGACTTGAATCATTTTAATCTAATTTTTGGGCTAATTATCTGGGTATCATTAGAATCGTGAAAATCCATCTCCTTCACAGTGAAAATCCGTTTTACGAAAAAAAAACGTGACGATAATTAAGGGAATTCCGAGACCCGGTTCGACTACCTGGTTTGTAACAGCGCCTCAGTAAATCGTTTTATGACAACATATTCTAAAATTCTTAGTATAATTCGCTTTTAATAACTTCATTTTAAGACCTATTGTAGTAGGCACAAAACGCCAGAAGGGCCGGTTGGAAATACCCAGAAAATAGAAGTCCTATTGAAAATTAGTTTACAACCTATTCAGCTTTTACTATAAATAATTTCACATTTTCTTTTCCTCATCACTCGTCGCGCTGTAACCATCGAGTCTCGATAACGAACTTTTAAACATTTTGTCCACGTGTAAATTCAGTGCTACAAAATTTTTATCACTCCGTCTTTTCCAAGACGACCCCACCCTGCATTCAGAGATACATACGTTTCGTAAATATACTAGTCTATGACTAACATTTACGTAAACATTGGTACTTTACTAAATTAGTGCTTCGACATTGGCGTATACCGTCTACAACTTATACTACGACAATTTCGACCCCAGGCTCAATACCTAACCACAATCCCTTGGCTTGAGAATTGAACCCGGACATGCTCCACTCATCGATAAAACACCATAATCTACAAAATTACAATACGTTGGGAAGTGATCTATACCTCTCCAAAATAGGCGCACGTGTCGATACAAATTTATATACAAGGTGAGTCACTCTCAACGTCTTTTTCACCGATTGCTTTTTACTGAAATAATGTCCTAAAGTATCCTTGTAGTGTGTTCTCTTCAAGATATAAACTAAGGTTAAATTTATTTTGTTTTCTAATTTTATTTTACACATTTATTCTATTAACGTTAACTTATACTTTCATTATATCAGCGTAACTTTTACTTGGTTAGATTATTATAATATATTTTACTTATCCTACCTACATACTTCGGTATACAAGTAGTTTCTTTTTAGATCCAATTATCTTATTTTATTAATATTAAGGTATTTTTTTCTTTTTGTAGCCTGTAATGTAGAGTAAATAATTTTTCTCTTTTTAACATAGAATATTTTTCTTACTTACGTACAAAAATTCTTCTCTCTCCAGGGAAGAAATTTTGAATAAAATCACAATCAAAATATTTTAAAATATATATTTTTTTAATCATACAAGGCCCACGCGCCTCACTAAAAGTATTCTTTGTAAAAATCAAATAAGCTGATTGTTTACTTCTTTTTATCTCCTTATCATATAAAAATTACATATTTATTCATTCTATTATAGAGTAACTATCCTTTTCTTTTCTTTTTTTTAACAGAATATTTTTCTGCATACGTACAAAATTTCTTCCTCGCCAGGGATTAAAATCGCAATCAATTTATTTTTACTTTTTTAATTATACAAGGCCTCACTAAAAATATTCTTTGTAAAAATCAAATAAGCTGAATCAATTTATTTTTATTTTATATTTTTTTTTAATTATACAAGGCCCATTCGCCTCACACTAAAAATATTCATTGTAAAAATCAAATAAGCTGATTGTTTACGTCATTACTTCTTTTTTATCTTCATATCATATACAAATTACATATTTATTCATTTTATTAACACGCTTTTATTAGCTTCACTTGTATGTTTGCTTGTTTGTTTGTATGTTTGTTTGTAACCGACTCTTTGGACTCGATTTTAACCCACTTTAAACGGACAGATTTAATTGAAACTTTGTACACTTACGAAGAACCGGTAACAATACAATAATTTGATAAGTTTATATCATTATCCCGATCAGGATCGCCAATCCTTTCCTCACGTATCCCTGCGTGAAAGCAAAGGCTTAATATTTCAGTAGATTCAGTAATTGTTAATTAGCTCGGTGGTCGAGTGGGTTAAGGCAGTCGACGCGAAACGACTGACTCCTCCGGCGTGAGTTCGAACCTCACGGCTGAAATAAAAATTTTTTTTTTTTTTCAGAAATATCTGTTGGATCGTAATATGTTATAATATCAGCATCAATAAGCAATATAAATATAGTTTAAAACAACTAAAAAACACGCTTTCATAGCACATCAAACTAAAAAAGTTAAAAATAAATATAGTTTAAAAAAACTAAAAAACACGCTTTTAAAGCACATCAAACTAAAAAAGTGAAAAATAATTATTAATATAAACTGAAAATAATAATGAACGAAAAATACTAGTATTATTGTGAAAAAAGCGTGGGGTGCTCGATATACGAAAAATATTACACAAAGCACCCCACGCTTTTTTCACAATAATACTAGTATTTTTCGTTCATTATTATTTTCAGTTTATATTAATAATTATTTTTCACTTTTTAGTATGATGTGCTTTAAAAGCGTGTTTTTTAGTTTTTTTAAACTATATTTATTAAATTATAGAGTAACTAATCCTTTTCTTTTTTTTTTTGTAACAGAACATTTTTCTCACATACCTATAAAATCTCGCCAGGGATTTAAATCACAATCAATTTATTCTTATTTTTTTTAATTATGTAAGGACCATGCGCCTCACTAAAAATAATATTTGTAAAAAATCAAATAAGCTGATGTTTACCCCATTACTTCTTTTTTATCTCCATATCCTATAAAAATTACATATTTATTCATTTTATTAAATTATAGAGTAACTATCCTTTTCTTTTCCTTTTTTTTAACAGAATATTTTTCTCGCATACGTGCAAAATTTCTTCTCTCGCCAGGGATTAAAATCATAATCAATTTATTTTTATTGTGTTAATTATGCAAGGCCCATGCGCCTCACACTAAAAATATTCTTTGTAAAAATCAAATAAGCTGCTTGTTCATTACTACTTTTTTTCTTCATATCATATAAAAGTTACATATATATTCATTTTATTAAATTATAGAGTAACTAATACTTTTCTTTTAACAAAACATTTTTCTCGCATACGTACAAAATTTCTTCTCTCGCCAGGGATTAAAATCACAATCAATTTATTTATTTATTTTTTTAATTATGCAAGGCCCATGCGTCTCACACTAAAAGCAATCTTTGTAAAAATCAATCATATAAAGTTTACATATTTATTTATTTCATTAAATTACTTGTACACTTGTACAAATACTTATTTTATAATGTACATAGATAAGGTTATCTAGTGTATTTTTTTTAATTAGTCAACGGCCATACACCGTTACCACACACTGAGCCAATAAACTTTGTGTCATTAAACTCAACGTCACTCAATTACTCTACTCACGGGATTCACTTAATTAACGCAGTGTTCTCCTCTGAGCACTATCAATTCACAATCGACACGTCTTCTCGCATCTCCTAGCAGACACGTCCTGAGAATCAACCACAAGGGGACTTTGGTATACGTACGTTTGCTGGCCCCCACAAATAAAAAATACAGGTTGATGTGAGGCAACGCAACCCCCGAAATCCCCATACAGGTTGATAACATGAATTATTATTGACAGTATCGTTGACGCTGACAATTATTTATTTAAAAATTTTAATGAATCATTTCCAAGTACTCTATTAAAATTTAATTGAGGTAAATGAAGAATTAAACAGAATGATTCTTTTAGATCGGGATGATATATACTGGTATAAGAAAGTTATGTGCTGGCCACATCAGATATTTACTTTCTTATACCTAATATATTCATGATTTTCTTCAACCCCGAGATTTTGATTGATATATACGTTTTGAACCCTCCTGTTACTATTTTGACTATTTTCCGAATAATGTCTGTGCGTGTGTGTGCGTGTGCGTGTTTGTTTGTTTGTTTGTTTTCTTCTTTCATTCATTATGTCTCTTCTGAGAGTACCACATTCACTAGATTTAATAAATGTTGTTGAAAATCTTAATTGCAAAATTTACTAGCCGGTCAAGGAAGGAAAGGATCCCACTCTTACGTACCTAGCGAAGTTTTATCTAACTAAATTTACGCGGTACAATTAAATACTACGAAAATTAAGTAATTTTATTTGATAACCTCAACAAAAGCAATGGACTTAAGTGCATACCTACGCCTTTAATATTAATAATTTAACATTGAATGCTCATTGTGGTTTAGTTAATATGTATATTGATTCGTCTAATCAGAAAATTAATCAACATAAACTACCTATAATTACACAGGCTAGAAAAACACATAGCAAAATAAATATTTATATTATAATCTGTATGTAAGGTCTTATACTATAACATATTCTAATCTATTTTATTATATATGACTGACTGTGTTATACCTGACTTGCTATATGGCCATGATTAGTATTCTAAATGGTGAATAAATATTTCTAATCTATTTTTATTAACATCAATAAAATCAGATAAAATAAATATAACTATTAACTAATATAAATGGTCATGAGAGCTATTACTAGAAACAAAAGGTGCCCCAGTAAGTGTATCTTTTATTATATTTGTTTCTTTTGTATTTGGCTTTACATTGCTTCTTTTAGTTGGAGTATACTTTTTTTTGGGTAGAAAAAATTTTTGTTTTTCGATATTTTTATTGCTAGGCTCCACTTTAGTATCTTCAACTGGAATATAATTATTTGTCTCTGTTGAGCTTAGATTAAATAGCACAACACTTGATTTTAAATTCTTTAAAATCATGGTCAACTGATCAGTACTATAATTGTTCGAATGTATACTTTCTACAATTTGTAAAGCTGCAACTTCAATATCTTTTTTAAGTTGTTCGTCCTTATTAACATTAATAGCACTACCAGACTTCAATTCATGCAACAGGTTGTTAATTTCCTCTTGATTTGTTGCACATGTGTTTGTAAAATCGTCTTTGTCATCTGTATTGAGGCAAACATAATGAATATATTGGCAAATAGTACTTTTTATGCAAAAATCTACGCAAGTGCACTCATACATATGAATACACACATTACAATATTTACATCTGAGACAACAACATAAATCTGTAT
This sequence comes from Rhamnusium bicolor, assembly GCA_029963845.1. Classification (NCBI taxonomy): domain Eukaryota; kingdom Metazoa; phylum Arthropoda; class Insecta; order Coleoptera; family Cerambycidae; genus Rhamnusium; species Rhamnusium bicolor. Next base: position 683,518 of record JANEYF010001524.1, on the reverse strand, counting down.
TATTTTTAGTTACTACATATTCTTTACCTTCATCATTAGTAACACGAAAACTAAATATTTCAAAACACTGCAGTTTAAATTTTGCAGTTAAAGCACTTCTATGTCTTGCATTAATTAAATTTTCGTGGTGTGTCGTTTTCCTATAGTTAGTTTCCTTATTCTTTCTACAGTCGTATCTCTTATATATTTCTGTAAGGCATGCAGGCTCTTATCCAATCGTTTGATTTTTTTTCCGTCAAGGTAATGATATTTTAAAACCTTATGTAAGCTTTCCACATGCATATTTGTGTTGATCTGACATTTTGCCCTATAACAGTATGCCCACTGCTGAGTATTTTGTCCGTAATAGTTTATTATATACTCCCTTATTTTTTTCGTGCCTTCATCAAGTTCCAAAATATATAAAAATGCAGCAAAATGTTTTTTAAATTCATCAATATCAAGCAACATTTGCAAATACTTAAGGGTTTTGTATACCCAAGTTCTCTTTCCTGGATCTTTAACTTTACTTAAATTTAACTGCCATGCACGGTCTATATGCTATAACGACCCCCTTTTTACATTTATTTCAAATTTAGTTTTATAAAAAAAGCAAGCCAGTTATTTTAAAACTTACCCAGCTAGCAAGCAAGAGATCCTCCAAATTTATATATCCCAGGGATGAGCTCTAACCTTTCCACCAATTTAGCTTGGATTGCTTAGATGTATATTTATATATACAGGGTTTTAGTTGGGCACCACCAGTTTTTTATATTTCCAGAATAGGTAATTAATCAAAAAAACTACATTAAACAAAATACATATCTATTCAATAAAAACTGGAAAAAATGAATACAAATTCAGTTACTAAACGGAATGCACAGTAATTAAAATGAATGTCCGACAAAAGGTCGGTGTACAAAAAACAAGGCACAATACTAACTATATTGAAACTCTAGGGTTAATCAAATACCGCAGTTAGCCAATAGACAAAAATTGGTAACTACGTTGGTACTAAACAAATAAACACATATAAGATATCAAATGAACATAACTGTAAAAAAACAAATACGTAAAGCAGCATAAGACAAACTTTAGATAATGAACATAAAGGTACAAAACAAATACATAAGGCAGCATAAAACATTACTGTAAACGGAACATACGGTATATACTTAAAATACTGCGGTACAAATCAGATACATCAATCAACATAAGACATCATTATCAAATGAACATACGGTATATATTTCGGTACAAATCAAATACCTAAGGTAACAATACATAATTTGTCACATGAACGGGAAGATACAAAACACATAGGTAAGGCCATATAAAACATCATTGCCTACTAAACATACGGTATTTACTTAAACAAATACATACGGCACGGTAAGACATACATTGTCACATAAACGTAAAACTACAAAACATATCGGTACGGCAATCTCAGACATCATTGCCTAATAAACATACTGTATTTACTTAACAAATACATACGGCACGGTAAGACATAAATTGTCATATAAACATAAAAATACAAAACACATACATAAGTCAATATGACATCAATGTCAAATGAACACACGGTATATACGATAAATCTGCAAAGCTAAAACTGAAGTTCTCGCAATAAACATAAAGGTATTAATTGTCTCGAACGGAAATTGCAAGATAAAGTTAATCACTTACATTCGGTAATTGCACAGGAGAACGTATTAATGGGAAGGGGCGCACACTTTACTAAATACAGTGAAATACCTGGTGAGGCTAGCCGATTCAGCGGTGGACAAATTCTTCCTATTACTCGCTGGAAACGGTACACTATATTACCCTTCTAAGTAGGGCAGCTGATTGGCTTGATTTGCAAAGGCACCACTTGACTATATCCAAAAAAACACCATACTATAACTTGTTCAAAACACCGCATTCCATAAGGCAAAATACACCGCGGTAACATAACTAAATGTACTATACCATATTACTTAATATGCCGCCACTAATTGTCTTTGGCAGCACTCACATGAGTTCGCTCACCACCGCCCTAGGCGGACTCTATACGTCCTTACTACTCCATCGCCCCAGGCGAACTCTACGTCTAATCTCTAACACTGCCCGAGGCAGACTCCTCTATCGATTCTTCATCGACCTAGTTGCGAACTGCCCGCACCCCGCGCGCTCCCGTGCACTCCCGTGTTCTTGACCAATCACAGGGTTACAGGTTACGCAAACTTCCTTAGAAACAGACATGGTCACGCACGATTAGTTCTACACACTCTAGATTTAAATCTATAAGGCATATAAAATACAAGAAACTCTTTTTAACAACATCAGAGAATATAATTATTTTCCCATATTATTTGGCATATGCACTTTTACTGAATGTTTTCAAATTGCGTCCAGCCTTTGACTCTTTAAATATAATAATTTAAGCTCGCAGGGCCGTATTATCCGATTTTTAAATTAAACAGGCACTAACTTACTGCGACTGCAAGTGGTTTACTCGTAAAGATAGGGCTTTCACTTAGGCCAAAAAAGTGGACCATTACAATGCCAGCTACAAAACAGTTGCTTGTTAACTGGTCCCATGACATTTGCCCATGCATTATAAAAGACAGCTGTAATGTCTGTCATAAATACTGTAGTAACAATTTGTCCTGTCAATTCTCGCACCTTGTTAAAAAACAATTGATATACATATATGTCTTTTCTGTTAGTAAACATATTTGCTACAGGAAACCCCTCCCCAAATTCATCAATAATCAAAATTGAAGTCATTTCAAAATCATATGGATTTAATCCATGAGTTGAATCAACACATATAACGTTCGTATCAAATTTTTTTATAAGTTCAGCTTGAACTCCATTCATCATGATTAAACAAAAATCATTTTTGTTTAAATATTCTGAGTCATTCCCTTGCTTTTTATAAAAAACTATTGGATTACTTTCACTCATTTTACATTCTTCTATCCATAGGTCTACACTTACAGCATCCAATTTATGCCTGACACCATCTCTTAACACTTATATTAAATGATTGTTTTATGTTATCAATGTCCTTTCGAGTTAAGAGGTCTTTTCGTTCTAACGTGTATCCTATTCCTTCACGGGTATTATCCAGAATTCTAAAAGTGCAAAATTGAAATTAGTGTTATTGAAATGATAATAATAATAGTAAGTCACTATTGTAAATAACTATTTATAAAATTATTATTAGTAATTAATTTAAATTGTAAATGGCAAATACCTTGTGGGTGTCATACCTAAGATTAGCTTCGATGCAATATTCTGCCGATCTGCTTTTGCAATATGTAGATGCTTAATCTCATGATCATGCCCATAGTGTGTTTTGAAATATTGAACAAAACACTTATCGGTTAATATGTCCCTTTTAACGATAACTTGACTTGTACAATATTTATTTATCCTGCAGGAACCTTGTGACTTTTTATTTGTTTTTCCACATGCCTCTGTACTACATTCTTTTCCTATTAACAAACCCAAGATTAAAAAGAGATATTTTTTTACAATAAATAAACTCACCTGATCTAATGCAGTCCAAATAAATTCTTTCAATATCTCCTTTCCTTTTTATACCAGTATTTCTAGTATACTGTACATTATTTGCTTTTTCTTCTGTGGACAGCCAATACGAGTATTCTAAAACAGATATTAGTTAGGTATCTTTTAAGTTCACACTACTTAAAATTATTTACAAAACTCGCTATATCAAAAAGATGGGTCTCCATTTCAAACCCTATTTCTGTTGTTTAAGTATAAATCATAACATGCATGGCAATTACCATTATAAGTTGGAAAATTTAATTCCTCCATTTCATGTTTAATTCTGTGTTTTTCTTGTAAATGACTCCTTAAATTATTGTTATATTTAAATGAGACTTTACATTCTAAACATTTATACATATTCATATCTTCATCATATTCTATATTTTCTTTCTTCACTTTACGTATTTTTCTTTTATGTTTATCAAGGTTCCCTTGTGTGGAAAACCTCTTTTCACAAATTAAACACATAAACAATTTACAAATATTGTGCACGTTTTCTTTATGCTTGTCCAAATCCTCTTGACGAGGAAAACTTTGTTTACAAATTGAACACGAAGAACTCGTGGTTATTTAACATAAAATTAAAGACACGGGAATCAAACGTTCAATTTTTACTTGTAAAAATAATATTTTACACGTGGACTAAATATCACATAACCACAAAACACGAACAACAATCTGACGTTCCTAGGAAGTTTTCATAGTGCGTAAGCGTAGCATAAGTAACGTTGGTCACCACTTGGTCACGTAGTGCGAATTACAAATTAGACAGCTACGAATGGCGCGCATGCGCCGTTGCTTGGATAACGTTCCTGCATTTAGGCGCTCCTCTTTTTCTGAGGTAGGCATCATTATCTCCTCCAAGTGCTCCTGTCAAATCAAATAACATGACAAATTTGCTTTCTGAGCAGTAATTTATCCAACCTCTGATTTAGAAGGGCCGTTTTGGATTGTTTTTGTTTGTAAAATAATATATAGTATATAATGTATAATAGTAGTAGTAGTTGTAGTTTATTTTTTTTATGTATCATATATTACTTATTAAATCGTTCTCTATGAGACCAAGTCCCGCAAGTTTGAATTTGTTTGTTGTTCTAAGTATGAAACCGCATTAATTTTTAAAATCCCTAATTAAAAAAAATGCATTAAAAAGTAAAAACTCTAATACATACCAAAATATTCATACCTATACATATTTGAATAACCAAATCAATTTAATAATAATACAGTAATATTGGAAGATTGGGATTATTCGAATAGTGCGAATATTCGGTTCATTCGAATATTCGGGTAGTTTGATTAATCTATCAATTCAAATATTCGATATTTCGAAAATTCGAATTTTTTTCTTAACGAATATTCGAATACTAAAATCTGGAAAATTCTCAGCATTAATTTAGAGTGCTTATGTATAGAATGCAAAATGTAATGATATTAAAAATATGAGATCTCGTTGTCTATACTATTGTTATGTTAATATTACCAAGCTCAGTATGGCAGTGGGCTGAAGATTTAAATGACGAATATAGTTGGTTTTACTGCCTGCCGTCTTTCGGGTTCAAATCCCAGCTTCAATCCTAAGTCGATGGGAGTGGTTGTGCCTACATATTTTCAACTGTGTAACCCACAGCCGTGCAGATCCGGCTTTAAGGGCTGTCTGATTTATATGGTGGTTTTATTTATTTTATGTCATATTAACTATCTGTATTATAATATTTATTTAATAATAATTTAAGCCTTTTCAATTTAGTTAATGTACATTAAATTTGGAAGTCTTTACCTATAATTTATTTATATCATACAATTGAAAATGTTATGTGTTCATAGACTGTAAAAAAACTATCTATCCATCATCAAAACAATTTTGTAGTTAGTATTTTATGTATTGCAAATTTTAATACAAATAAGGGTTTATGATTACTTATTATTTATTAATTACCTATCACTATTTTTTTTTAATTTTAGATTCAGATTTAGACCAGCTTTCACAGCACCTCCCCCAACACCACCAGTTAGTTCTACAGGCCCTGAAGTGATTCAGTCACCAGAAACCGACACTTCAGCACCACCTCCTCCCCCCATAACCATTTATTTCCGTAAAAATTGCTCAGGGGGCCCTTTAATAGATGCCATTCAACTACCCTCTAACATAGAAGACACCACTCCAGCAGCATTGGCTAAGAAATTAGTAAATCAAATCTTGACAGCATCTCACAAATCAGAAACAATCCTTGCAAGGCTAGGAGCGTTGAGGGGAGAGGAAATGGTGATCACACATGACGGAAACACATACACAATAAAGTTACCACAATTCTGAATAAAACGTGAATATCAGAAAAAGCATGTCGAATAACAACGGTGCAACGCCTGGAAAAGTGAGGGGACCAGGAAGACCGCCTAAAAAATAATATCGTGTACTTGGTGCAATGAAAGTAAATTACCCCTAAAATATGTGTATCCAACAACAAATGGTAAAAAGGAATTCTGTTCGGAGACTTGTTTAGGGGAATTTCGCAAAGCATACATAAAAGGGGCATGTATACAGTGTGATAACGTTATAACAGGCTATAATAGCCTTTCTAAGGATTATTGTTCCACATATTGCATGAACAAACATCAGAAGAAGGAAATTCAATCAAGGGTAGCGGCTATTGCACCCACGACTCCATTAGAGGGTTCTCCTGGTCCTTTTCAATACGAGACATATCAACCCTTCGATTGGGATGAATATTTACGTGAAACCAATAGCATTCCTGCACCACAGAGTTGTTTTAAACAGGCACCTAGCCCTCAAATCAACGAATTCAAAGTTGGAATGAAACTCGAGGCTTTGGACCCAAGGAATGTAACGTCTACGTGTATAGCAACGGTAATCAGAATCAGTAATCAGAACAATTAGGTCCTAGATAGAGATTAAGACTCGATGGAAGTGATAACAAAAATGATTTTTGGAGATTGGTTGATTCTAGTGAGATTCACCCTATTGGACATTGCGAAAAGTCAGGTGGGATGCTTCAGCCCCCATTAGGTAAGTGTATGGATAGATAAATGTTGCTAGACAGAGCTGTCATGTTTATCACTTTTGAGATACATGGCAATTCAAGCACTCACCTCTTTATGCATATTAACGCAGTTTTTCTTTTTCTTTCTTGAAACCTCCTCACATAAATAATTCTTTTAAGCTTGATTACCGGACAATTACAGTTACCCAGTATGTACTGGAAAATAAGCCTTTGAGTGTGCGACTTTTCATCGAAGGAACAGTCGGAGGGTGTTTTTTTGATGACTAGAATAAAACAAAAAATTTGTATAGTTCCCTAACGTTTTGGGAACAAAATCTATTTCTTTTTTCAAAGATTTTTTAACTTTTATAAAATATATGTATATGTAGTGTGAAACTTGACACATTTGTTTATATGAATTTGAGAATTTTCAGAACTTTGAAAACTTTCAGAATATATTCATTCTGAAAGTTTTCAATTTTAAGAATTCTCTAATTTCCCACATATCAACAGTTACCACAATTAATTTTTCCTGTACTTTTAATACGCGAAAACCTAGAAATGAAACAAATCAAGATATTTTGTTTTATATGGTATAAATACCAAATTTTAAAGGTCAGGGTTAAATCGTATTTCCCAAATGCGCATATTGTAAAATAACTATAAGTATATATATATATATATATATATATATATATATATATATATATATATATATATATATATATATATATATATATATATATATATATATATATATATATATATATATATATATATATATATATATATATATATATATATATATATATATATATATATATATATATATATATATATATATTTTTTTTTTTTATATATAATGAAATAAATACAATATTAGGGACACGCTTATAGAAGTAGGTAAATCTAGTAATGCAACAGTACCATCTTTGGATTCACTAGCTGCTTGTACTTCAGTGTGAACCTAGTTGGATGACGTCGTAGGACTAAAATTCAAAACCTTATTATTTTTTACTCCGTTATTGAGCCCTAAAAAAATTCTGAAAAAATTTAGTTAGCTTAGATTTTCAAATGCTATCGGATAAGATAATAAAAAAAATTGTGGGAAATGCCCATTAAAGCAAAGAAGTAGTATGTTAATTTAAATTTATTTGAAATATTCATATATATTTAAACAAGTCAAATTTAGAGGTAATTATAAGAAAGATATTTATTTGTGTAAAGAAAATTTACGTGTTTTGTATAAAAAAATAATTCAGTTGATGAATACTTTTTTTCCTCATTTGAGAATAATTTTTTTTATTTGCGCAGCCATGAAATATGTGTTTGGTATGTAATATGTTCTATTAGGCTTTTCCTGGATGGTGGAATTGAAGAACAATCGACCTCGGTATTAATTATTGTTAAAGACAAGTTTTCGCCACTCCATTTTGACGTTATAATGGAAAGTCAAAGGTTGTTTGCACTGCTGCATTTTGTTGATCTATAAGAGCATACGTAAATCCTTTTAATTGTACTAGGTATAATGATGTCGATGTCCCAGTCACATCCTGGAATTTGAAATGTCTCTAGGTATTTTCAAGATTTAGGACAACAGTTAAGGATTTTGACTTTTCCTTCCTTTTGAAAGCAGTTATCGAATAACATATGCCTGTTGACTGTAAACCTAATTGTTCTACCAATTTTTTTTTTAGATTCTATTTGGTGTGTGAGGTATTTAATAATTCTCTGTAAATTTATGTCAAAAAACAACTGATTATACAAGATAGTATGATTAATACAATAATCAGTAATTTTAACTTTAATATTTCCAAGTGAAATATTAGTGTCGACAAAACTCTTTTTTAACACTCTTTGGACTCGATTTTAACCCACTTTAAACGGACAGATTTAATTGAAACTTTGTACACTTATTAAGAACCGGTAACAATACAATAATTTGATAAGTTTATTATCATTATCCTGTTCAGGATCGCCAATCCTTTCCTCACGTATCCCTGCGTGAAAGCAAAGGCTTAATATGTCAGTAGATTCCATAATTGTTAATTAGCCCGGTGGTCGAGTGGGTTAAGGCACTCGACGCGAAACGACAGACTCATCCGGCGTGAGTTCGAACCTCACGGCTGAAATAAAATTTTTTTTTTTTTTTCAGAAATATCTGTTGGATCGTAATATGTTATAATATCAGCATCAATAAGCAATATAAATATAGTTTAAAACAACTAAAAAACACGCTTTCATAGCACATCAAACTAAAAAGTTAAAAATAAATATAGTTTAAAAAAACTAAAAAACACGCTTTTTAAAGCACATCAAACTAAAAAGTGAAAAATAATTATTAATATAAACTGAAAATAATAATGAACGAAAAATACTAGTATTATTGTGAAAAAAGCGTGGGGTGCTCGATATACGAAAAATATTGCACAAAGCACCCCACGCTTTTTTCACAATAATACTAGTATTTTTCGTTCATTATTATTTTCAGTTTATATTAATAATTATTTTTCACTTTTTAGTTTGATGTGCTTTAAAAGCGTGTTTTTTAGTTTTTTTAAACTATATTTATTAATTGGCATTTTGTTGCAAAACTAAAAGTAAGAGTACCTTATTGTTATTGACCTATATTATTGAGTTTTATGAATACACTGTAAAATTTTGTTCTACTAATGATAATCTTATTTTTTGAGTAAGCATCAGTTTTTTTTAAAAAATAACTTTTCCCTTGGAAAAAAAAGGAACATTTTTTCCCCATTGGACATCAATCCAGAGACACACTGTTTTTTGTCGTAATTATAGCAATGTACAGCTATGTTTACTGTAAACCACCGGTGGGAGCTGGTATTTATGTGTTATTTGTGGCGATGGAGGGCTAAGCTTATTGAAACAGGACAGCTCAATGGTATTGAAATAATATATTACTCAAAAAGTAATATGTATACAAAACACTGTCTAGAATCTAGATAATTAATATCACTTTAAGAGACTAATAATATTCCTCAGATCTAACATAGTCACCAATTTGTACAATCGAAAAAAAATAAAAGTAAAAATAAAACTTCTCATTTTCATGTTTTCAATATGTTATTGTATCAGTTGGGCAAAAAAAAAAAAGAAATTTTGACCCATATTTTATTTACTAATGATAGGTAACAATTAAACAACTGTTACCTTTAAAATAGTGTTTATTACATATACAAAACGCACATACTTATTACAATACAAATTAAAATCACACACGGTACTCTTAAAATTGCTGTTATCAAATTTGTTATAAAAAAGGGAATTCTGGTGATAACCTGTTGATAATTAAAGTTTACACAGTTTACAGAAGTAATGGATCATCTGACAGAAATATTTTCAGAGTTCCCCTTGTAATAAAAAATGTTCTAATAGTAAACTTGAAAATAACGTGTGATTTTAATTTACATTGTTTAATTGTTAAATACAACATGGATAGGTCAACATTTTTTATTCTTGAAGTCCAACTGAGATACAATCAGTAGCGGTGGTGGATTTAGGTTATACAATATCTCAATATGGTGGAGCATGGAACCGAAGCAATATTTTAATGCATTACTATCAGTACTACTAACAAAATTTTACAAAAATGTTCTGGCACGCCAGATTAATGGGAAGGTATGGTTTATCTAAAACACAGTGAGTGTATTAAGTTCTATTTATTATAACTTTATGTCTAGTCTTATCATTTGCAGGAGAACAAAGAAAATATTCCGCTAATAATAAACGGCGATAACAATAACAAGGTCGAATCTAGGAGCTCTCTAAGGGGGGGGGCACTTGATACAATTATTAAAAAATATCGGGTAGTGGTAAAAATTTATTTTTTTTGGTAATTTTTATGAATAGAGGCAGTATTAAAAGTATGGGAATGTTGTATATTTGAGACGTCAGATTTTTGGAAATTCTGACATACTCATTTTTGCCTGCTGAATACGAATTTCGAGTAAAAAATTCCCCCGTCGCTATACTTTTCGAGATATTGCGACTGAAAGTGCAAAAATGTCACAATTTCTCACTACATGTTGCAGTATTCACATTTCTTTTAGTTTATTAATGTACATATGGATTAGATTACTTTTAGAGACTTCAACACATTTACATTAATAATATTTACCTGTCATTTTAGTTGAAAAATGCATCAAAATATAACTTAACTTTGCATCTGTTAATTTGAACAAACAAACAGGCTATGAAATATGACACTGTTGATCGAAATGTAGTAACTTTGGACAGTTGACAATATTGGGGCAGATAACTAGATGTTCAAATTTTATGGAAATAATTTACGGCTCGTATGCACTACCAGGATGAATGCCGTAAACGAGGAAACATGCCAGTTTTACCCACAATGATAATACTCTTTCTTATATCAACATGATGATAAAAAATCTCTAGGTTCAGGTCATGGACCAATATTTGATGTTCTCTCTGTTCAGCTGATAATCTGCAAAACAGTTTGGAATATTATGTTATATTTTGGTGCATTTTTCAACGAATATAGCAGACAAATATTATTAAAGTGAATGTGTTGGAGTATTTAAAACCAATTAAAGAATCCCTATTGGTCTTAATAAACTAAAAATTTATGAATAAATACTGTAATAGGCAGTGGGAAATACGACATTTTGGCAATTTACGCCCCAATATCTCGACAAGTATAGTGGAGCGGGGATTTTTTGATTCCAAAATTCTTGTTCAGTAGCCAAAAATGGGTGCCAGGGAAGAAAAGCACTCTCTAATACAACAATGCTAAGAGTATTTATATTTTCGAAACGAGATCTGTAAATTTTAGAAAAGTAATGCCATTTCCTCTATAATTTTGCAATTGCATTCATTGCTCCTCCCCTTGGAGCCGCTCTTGAACAATAATAATACAGAAAAATTACAGATTGTATATCAGTTCGTTTATAGTCAAGTTTATAGTAATAATTCACGACAGCAAACTGAGGCTGGTGAATATTTACACTGCTCTTGATGTAGTTTAAATTTTAATCAGCTTTATACACTTTTAAAACATTTAAAATTGTGCCATTTTTGATAGACATTTACGTATGTTCCTATTTTTGTAAGTGTTATGTCGCACCACTAAGACTACCCGTCTTAACAACACGTCAGTTCGGTAAATAAAAAGCCGTACTTTTTATACAACTTTTATTCACTAATCTCACCTCTTTTCACTATCGATAAACAAGCAACAACGCAATAAGTTCAAAATTTAATTGATATCATTCAAACAATGATTAGGTATTTAAGAAACGAAGGCGTCAATTTACAGTTAAAATCTGGCTCAAGCCCCGTATCCGCTTCTTTCCGAAATCTTAGCAATACTACTATATAAAATTCAGTTCTCTATACAACAAGATGCAAAAATACACGTATCCTTCAAATCAGTACCTACGGAGAAGTCATAGACATCTTAAAGGCAGCCCTTAGATGGGTAATAGGGCCTGAACACTTGTCTTCAGCTTTAGATAAGGGTTCGTCCGGCCGAGAGTTATAATGAACATAAATTTTCTTATTTTAAATAGGTTTGAAAAACACGTGCATGCTAAACTGGAATTCGTCTTGTTATACAGAGTGTTACAGAAAATATAAATACTCAAACGTTTGCTGGCCCCAATAATAATGAAATGTAAATAATAAAAAAAATCATATTCAATTCACATGCATCATTTATATTATAGTTTTAATGTGTTTCAATAAAATAGCAAATATAGCCTGAAAAGTGGGTTTCAGTCTCCATACGGAGGATTAGCTAGCGGAATTGGATATATTTTGAGTCCTGCCGGACTAGAATAGAGGAAACCTGGGGAGAGTTTAACGTGCAATTCGATTGTCACCCTGAATAGAGAAGAGGAACGAAGACGTCAAAATTTTCCTGTAGCAAATGAAAGAGATTAAATTAGAGTTGGGTATGAAAAAATTAGTGGATCGGAACCACGCTCTGCTACCAAGAATGGTCGAATGTAGATGGAGTACAATTAAAATACAAAAATCTAAGGATATTATGTTAAAAAATATGGAAGGCTCTGTCTTTAGTGTTTGGGTGGCTCATGGAGGTAATAGATTGGAGATTCAGTATTAGCTCAAGTTTTCAACCAACTCGAACAAGATCCACTTCATCCTCAAAGCATACTAGGGAAAGAATCGCTGCAGCAATAAAAAAAACAGTAACTATGAACAGCTTGTAAGGGATAATTTAATTACTCTGCGATATGTTGACGATGCTGATAAACAGACAGAAGTCAGTCAATGAATCCAAGTGGTAGTATTGAGGGTCTAGCGGGAGTGTGTTCCTCTGATGGAAGACATCTGGCAATAATACCTCATCCGGAAAGATGTGTTCAGCCATTGCAATGGGTTTATTGTCCGAGGGACTGGATACATTATCAGAACAGTCCTTGGGAAAAGATGTTCAAAAATGCGTTTGAATGGTGTTATAAGTATAAGTTTCATCATGTTTACTATTGAAAGTTGATCAGCTGATAGTGCAATAATTGTGCCTTATTTTTACACATTCCTTATTTTTATTGTATATGCATTTAACTGTGTATGTTTTAAAAAGATAAAACTAGTGCTTATGCTATGTGGAAGGCTCTTGAAAGTATTTTTCAAAGAAAAGGCATCGGATGTCCGTGTAATATGAACCGCTCGGCATGGCGAGGGCCCTGAATGGGCAATGAGGAAAGTATGATTCCGATGAGGTCGCCCAAGATTCGTCAAAAAACGCATCGCCCAGTGCGGGTACGTGGTGCTACCTAGACTCACACGACACTTCCAATTCCGTAGAGAGCGAGTGGCAGACCTACGAAGCATATGGGTACATTCCAGAAACAGAGCCCAGCAAGTTCTTGCCGCTTATGTGATTGTTAAGGACTAATGAGACTCCTATTGTTACAACTACTATGGCAGGACCTAATAAAGCCACTTCATATGGACCTCCCAACCATAATGATAGTGGTGTAAATAAGGCTTTAGAAAGAATATATCCAGCAGCTGAACAGGCTAGCGCACGCAGTTATAGATAAACCTTTGTTTATGTAACGCCGATGAAGATGAAATTGATGACCCTGGCACAAACAAGGCCGTACGCAAGAAAAGGCGTAGAGAGACCAACAATGTTCGTGAACGCTTACGTATTTGTGATGTTAATGAGCTGTTTAAAGAATTATGAAGGATGTTTATGGCACATCTAAAAAAAAGACAATGCTGATAAGTACGCAGAATATTGGAAACAGTAGCACACGTACACATTTTATTAGCAACTTAATCATGGTGAACTGTAACTACAAACGGTCAGATTATACTGATTACATACATATTGTAGAATTATATACAATAAAAAGAAATCCAACATTTAATATAGTGGGACATCCCCATTATAATGTTCAGTAACTAAATTTGTCCACTTAATTTTATTCTTAGGATCCTATAGTAATTTACAGTTTTATTTTTTTATTTTAGCACTTGAGAAAAATCAAAATATATAACAGAGTACCATTACTAAATTTAGCCCAACCAGATATAACATTCAATGTTAGTGTACACAAGCCTGGATTATACATTATTGTCATTACCTATGCACTGCTTGCTTGGTGCAGTCGTTTATACAGTCAGTATTGAAATTTACAGTAATTTTTAAGTCAGCATGGACATAAAAAAAGTGTTAGTAGCTGATGCCGTAGATATCTAATGTGTAGAACTGTTGAGACAAGTTGGAATTCAAGTCGACTGCAAATATAAACTACCAAAGGACCAACTAATTGCTGAACATCAGAACTATGATGGAATTTTCGTAAGGTCCGACACAAAAGTTACTGCTGAAGTTATTGAAGCTGGTACAAGACTAAAAGTGATAGGAAGAGCCGGTGCAGGTGTAGACAATATTGATGTAAATGCTGCTAGTGCCAAAAATGTTCTAGTGCTCAATACTCTTGGTGGCAATGCAATAAGCGCATGTGAACTGACATGTTCTTTGATAACAAGTCTTGCCAGAAATGTTATTCCAGTCGCTGCATCCCTCAAAGCTGGAAGGGGGGACCGGAAATTATATACAGGACATGAATTATATGGTAAAACTCTTGCTATATTGGGACTGGCAAGAATAGGAAGAGAAGTAGCTATCAGAATGCAGGCATGCCGTATGAAGACAATCGTTTATGACCCAATTGTATCAGCAGAAGATGCAAAAAAAATTCAAAGTAGAATCTTTAACGCGAGAGCAAATATGGCCTCTTGCTGACTATATAACCGTACATACACCACTTATTCCAGAAACTAGAAATCTGATATGTGAGGAGGTATTTAACAAATGCAAAAAAGGCGTACGTATTGTGAATGTGGCAAGAGGACGTATCATTAATGAGCTAGATTTATTAAATGCCTTGAAATCTGGACAGTGTGGTGGGGCGGCATTGGACGTATTTGAGAAAGAGCCACCAACCGACAAGATAACATTAGAACTTATTCAAAAGGAAAAAGTGATTGCTACTACCCATCTTGGTGCTAGTACCACAGAAGCACAAGTTCGAGTTGCAGTGGAAGTTTCAGAGCAATTTATCTTTCTTACAACAAGGAGTCAAAAGTATGTCTCTCTCCCAGGGATTATTAACAGAACCGTCCCAGAGAAACTTATATCAGTTGATCCAATGCTGACTGTTTTACGCAATATGTAATAAAAATTCAGTATTCATTGATTAAGGCATGTAATAAAAAAAATGTTTTGCTAATGATACTAGAAAATTTTATTGGAAAAGGTCGCTGCTGAATTAAAACAAGTGTAGCTTCTATGAAAATTTTGTATTAACTAACTTACAAAAACAGTTTTAGAAAGAGCATACAACATATGAAAAGTAGCATCATCAAAGGGTTTACCTTGACTTCACCAGATGGTGCCACATGACTTAAGTTAAATTTTGTGATATCTCAACACCCCCACTTATCAAAAATTTACTTAAAATACTAACAATAACATTTCTAGTCAACACTTAAACCTAAACCTTTTACGAACTTAGTATTTTTCACATTCTGCAAACATTTTGTTAAGATATCAGCTATCATTTCGTTAGTAGGCAAGTATTTAACGTCAACGATTTTATCTGAAACAGCATCCCTCACAAAATGATATCTAATATCGATATGTTTTGATCTGTTATGGAAGACTGGGTTGTTTGCTAATTTTTGCGCACTTTGATTATCGTTGTAAATTATAACACAATTCAGTTTGCCTGTCAGATCAAGCAGCAAATTTCTTAAGTATGTAGCCTCTTTTGCTCCTTCACTAAGTGCCATATACTCGGCTTCCGTGCTTGATTGAGCAACGGTATTTTTTTTTAAACTTTTACATGCAACTGAGCCCCCGAAAGCTTAAAAGCGTAGCCAGTTTAGGACTTTCTGTCCTTTTTGTCTGAGCCAATCAGCATCACAAAATCAGTTAAACTTAAATCACTTTTCTCAAATCTCATGGAAAAATCTTTTGTGCCTTTTAAATATCTAAGCAATCTTTTCGCACATTGCCAATGCAGCTTATTATAACAATTATTATATTGGCTAAGAAAACTAACGGCATAAGCAATATCCGGACGAGTTAGGACTGCCAGATACATAAGACTTCCAATTAGCTCTTGGTAAGGTAAATTTGTATCGCAACTTTCGTCCTGAACACTATCTAAATTAATACTGTTATCAAGTGGAGTGGAGAAACTCTTACAATCAGACATATTATATTTTGCCAAGATCTCATCAATATAATCTTCTTGGTCTAGAATTATACAATTTTGTTTATAATCTCTGATGATTCTAACCCCCAAACATTGCTTTGCCTCTCCTAAATTCTTAATCTTAAAATTTGAATTTAAATGATTTTCTAGGAATTTGATTTCCTCAGGATTATTTGAGAAAACGAAGAAATCGTCGACATACAGGGCTACAACTGTCAATAAATCAATTTTTCTTTTAATATACAAACAAGGTTCAAATTGTGACTTTTCGTATTTCAAATGTATTAAAACTTCATCTACTCTCTCATTCCAGGCTCGGCTTGATTGCTTCAAACCATATACTGCCTTTTTTTAACTTGTAGACCTTGTTTTCAGAACCCTTTAAAACAAACCCCTCTGGTTGCCTCATGTAGACGCTTTCTTTTAAGATTCCATTAAGAAAAGCAGTTTTAACATCTAAGTGTACAATTTTTAATTCTAAATTTACAGCTAAGGCTACCAAAAGACTTAAAGTTGAGTGTCGCACTACTGGAGCAAATGTCTGTGTGTAATCGACACCCTATTTTTGAGTGTAACCTTTTGCTACTAACCTTGCTCGGTAACATTTCTCACTATCACTCCCGCACTTAGTTTTGTAGACCCATTTGCACTCAACCACTGTTCCTTCTTCTGGAGGATCGACAAGTTCCCATGTCTGGTTTTCTTCAAAAGATCTGATCTCGTCCAGCATCGCCTGCTTCCACTTATGCCCACCTGGATTTGGCAGTGCTTCTGAAACAGTTGATGGAGTACTGGAACCACTAGTTGTCTGGTTGGTATTGTTTGTGCTTAGGTAAGTCACAAAATCCTCAAAGTTTTTCTTCTTTACTGATCTCTCTGCCCTTCTTGGAATGGCAGTTACTTCTGGTTCAGTCTCTTTTTTCAGGGATGTAGTCACTGTCCTGGTCATCAGTAGCCTCAATAGAGTCTTCATAGACTGACTCGCTTGTCGTAGAGCCTTCAGCACTTTGTTCTTCAAGTACAGAAACTACTTCTGTTTCTTCCCCCACTGGATCTGCCATCTCTGCCTTCTCTTCTATGACTAGATTTGTCATTTTGGTATTTTCAATCACAATCACATCTCTACTGGTAATGACTTTTCTAGCAATTGGATTATAGCACCTATAGCCCTTGGTATTTTCATCGTAGCCTACCAAGATATGCTTCACAGCCTTTCTATCCCATTTGTTCCTATTTATTTTGGGAACGTGCACCATAACTACACTACCATATACTCGTAGATGACTAAGGTTAGGCTTCTTACCAGTCCAGATTTCAATTGGCGTTTTGGAAACCGCAGCAGCAATAGAACGATTTTTAATATAACACGCTGTATTGCAAGCTTCAGCCCATAAAATCTTCCTCACATTCTCATCAAATATTAGACATTTAGCCTTCTCAACAAGGGTACGTTTAAAGCGTTCAGCCATACCGTTCTGTTCAGGTGTATGACTATTTGCTTTTTGGTGAATAATTCCATTTTTCTTAAGAAAACTTTCAAAATTTATGCTACTATATTCACCTCCATTGTCAGTCCTTAAAGTTTTTATTGACTTATTCTGCTGCTTCTCTACCAAACACAAGTCTTTAAATTTTTCATATACTTCATCCTTTGTTTTCAAGAAATATATTAAACACATTTTCATACCAATTTTACAGTAGATCACGTAAAAAGAATGACTCGATAGATAATTAATGCTGACAATAGAGTTGAATATATCCCAATTCAAACGTTCACTGTATCATTTAAATGTCAAACTCTCCCGAAATATGTTGCAGTTAATCATGTTTTATATGAAGTAGAAACTTATGTACAGAAAGTTATATGGTCACTTAGGCCTACAATGTAAAAGCAGACCGCGTTGTGTCAAATGCAATGAGGATCATCTTAGTGATTTATGTCAATCTACGGCTCCAGTGGCCAAATGCTTTTCTTGTAAAGGTAATCACTTAACACTGGAAACAAAAAATTGTCCGGAATTCAATCGTCAAAAAAAATATTAAAAAAGTTATGTCTCAGGCTAACCTATCATTTAGAGACGCGTCTTTAAGCATGCCTAAACAAACGTATGCCACCGCATTAATGTCTACCGTCCAAACGGTAACTACTCAAAACAATGTACCGGCCTGCCTACCTACACAAATAACACCTATACATAATGATTCTATAAAAAACAATAACGTTTTACAAATTTCAAACAGACAAACACATAAAAGACAGAGACAATCAGCACCCAATGCTACACAAGAGGCGCATAAACAAATTCTAAACAAATCAACTAAAATTAATTCAGGACATATTTTGACAAAATCAGTTTATCAATCAAATATTCATCCACAATCCACTAGCCAGTCTATTTCCAAACCAGAAATACTCTCTAATGCTAATAACGACATAAGTGAAATTATTTTAGAAGTAGTAATGTTTGTAATAAGTTCCATGAAATAAAAAAATTCCTTTGATGTTCAGAAAACAGAATTATTAAATGTTATCTAATCACTTTTAAATCATTGCAATGGCGAATCTGACTCCGACACTTATTAATATAGATACGTTCATAATAAATCAGTGGAACTGCAGGTCAGCTATGGCAAATAAAAACAACCTAGAACACCTACTAAAATCTAACAACGTTAATATAGTCCTATTAAGTGAAACATGGTTTAAACCTCAAAAATATGTAAACTTTTCTGAATATAACACTGTCCGACAGGACAGAACTGATGGTAGAGGAGGGGTTGCCCTTCTTGTTAAATCAAACATCACATTTACAGACTTTTATGTTCCTGTGACTTTAGCGAATGCGAATTGTACGGCCATAACTATTAACCTAACGAAAAATACATACCTTACACTTGTGTCTCTTTATATACCACCAAATACCAATATTATTACACAACAGTGGAACCTTTTTTTTCTGCAATACCTAAACCTTTTTTGATGTGTGGCGATTTTAACGCCCACAATCTTGCTTGGGGATGTGAACATACAGACCAACGAGGTAGAAATCTTTTGGACTCATTAGATCAAAATAACTTGGTATTTCTCAACGATGGAAGTCCAACTTACGTCGGTAAATTCATTAATAGAAAGAGTGCAATAGACCTCACTATTTGTAACCCAGAAATTGCTCATTTATTTCAATGGAATACTATATCTGATCCTCACGGCTCAGATCATCTTTCGATAAAAATTCAGTGTAAATTAAAACCTGATTGCTTTACATATACACATGGTAAAAAATGGAATTTGAAAAAAGCAGACTGGAATTGCTATCATAAGGAGGCGGATCGTCAAATTATATAAAATGATGTATTAAATTATGAGAATTTTATTCAAAAGTTGAATATTACTGCAAAAAATGTTATACCTGAGCATGAAAATCATAAAGCTTCATCTAAGGGTAAGCCATGGTGGAATAAAAAATGTGAAGACGCAGTGAAGAAAAGAAAACACCTCTCAAATTTACGAATCGGACCCTAACCTAACAAATTTAAACAACTATAAAAAGCAAGATGTCATAGCAAAAAAAACTATTTAAAGAAGCAAAAAGGAATGGTTGGGAGGAGTATTGCTCCTCATTAAATAAAAATGTTCCTTTGAAAAAAATCTGGGATACAGTTAATTCCTACAAAAATAGAAAACAGTGCAACCGCATACATATTGACATTAACTCCCAATGGATAGATCGATTCCACCCGAATCTTACACCCTCATCAGTATATTCACCGTACCCTGAAAAAGATAAACTCAAAAAAATCTTGGTCTTCACTATCTTACAGAACCATTTACCTTAACAGAACTCAACACAGTTTTTAAACAGAATAACAACTCTTCACCAGGTATAGACAACATTCACTACTCAATTCTATCGCACCTTTCATCAGATGCAAAAAAAATACTTCTTACGGTATTTAATAATATATGGCTCAATAAGGAACCCATTCCAACAAACTGGTCCAAATATATAATAATTCAAATTTAAAAACCTGGAAAACAACCTAATCAATGGGAATCTTATCGACCTAGCTTTAGCTTCATGTATACTGAAAACCTATGAAAGACTAATTAAAAACCGTTTGGAACATTTTCTAAAACATAACTAGTTGTTATCATTCACTCAGTTTGGATTCAGACATGGAAAATCCACTCAAGAAAATGTGGCTCACTTAGTCACCGATATACAAATTGCATTTTCCAAAAATAATTCTGTTAGTGCAGTTTTTGTCGATATAAAAGGTGCATACGACCATGTAAATTTAAATATTTTGGCAGACAAAATGTCAGCATTAGGAATCCCACAGCTATTTATAAAAAACATATATTATTTATATCAAAACAGAAACATATATGTTCGAATAAATGAATGTCTAATAGGACCTAGACAGACATCCCTAGGCCTTCCTCAAGGAAGTATTCTTAGTCCCATTTTATACATAATATATGTTCAAGACCTACAACATATCTTAGGTACCAGTGTCAAAATCTTGGAATTTGCAGACGATTTTTGTTTGTATTCTGAAGAAAGAACCATTGAAAGGTGCAATACTAAATTACATCATGCCATGAGGAAAGTAGATAGGTGGTCAACAAACATAGGTTTCACAATATCTGAAACAAAAAGTGTAGTAGTCACGTTCACTAGAAGAAGATATCAACCCCCAAACTCCATCAAATTATATAACTATCAAATTCCATACAAAACATCTACAAAATTTCTAGGTATAATCCTTGATCAAAAACTGAACTGGAAAGTCACATTAACTATGTAATACAGAAATCAGAAAAATCTATTAATCTTCTAAAAACATTGTGTAAACATAAATGGGGAGCAGATCCAAACGTTGCTCTAATTTTTTATAAATCCTTATTGAGATCTATCTTAGACTATGGATGCATATTTTACGGCTCAGCAGCCAACACGCATTTGAAGAAAATCGAACATATTAAAAATATAGAAACGGAAACGTGTGAACCATCTCTGTATCTGCGAAGACAATTTATTAGTGATAAATTTGTCATAAAACTACAATCAAACAAAAACGAAATTTTAAGAAAAAATCTGTCATGTTAACATAGTTTGTCAGACCACGAAATACTGGCGCGTTAAAAATCTTCCTCTTTTAGTTAACAGTTTCATAATGACATCTCAGTTCGCAGAAGAAATATACCAATCGGACAGACTTCCAAACTTTTCATTAGACTACAAAATATATGATGAACCCGTGTCTACCCATATATTACAGGACAATAAACAATTTCCAAAAGTCCTAACAAATCACATTTTTCAGAATGATATTTATAAAAATTGGGAAGATTTTGAACATATTTATACAGATGGTTCTAAACTCAAGAACAAAACAGGCTGTGCAATTTTTTATCCAACCCAAAATCTGACTTTAAAATATAAGCTACTAACTAATTATTCAGTATACAGCGTTGAGCTGCTTGCAATAAGAGAAGCATTCAAACTAACTATAAATTCACATAAAGAGAAATTTGTAATATTTACTGATTGCAAAAGCGCAATAGACAAAATTAAAAATTCATCTCCTACAGTCTACACTAATCACCTAGTGTCAGAAATATTGTCGATTAGTTAGCAAGCAAAATCTGTTCATCTGGTGTGGATAAGAGGACATGTAGGTTTGACAGATAATGAAATTGTTGGCAAATTAGCGAAAGAAGCTACAGAATCCGGAAGTATTATGTTTAACCTTAAAATACCTAGAAATGATTTATTTTTTACAATAAAAACCAAAATGAAAGAAACATGGCAGCATAATTATGGAAAATCAGCAGCGGGTAAATTTTATAAAAAATATCCATCCACAAATTCCATCGACTCCATGGTTTAAAAATATTGTAAACAGGCACTTTATACAAACAATATGCAGGATAAGAAGTAACCACGCCTTAACCCCCTCCTACAAACATAAAATTGGCCTCGCAGATCAGACACTGTGTATATGCGACGAGATAGCAGACCTGCAGCATATCATATTACAATGTATTTTGGAAGAGCAACACTGATAATTTATATAAAAAACTGATTGAGGAAAAAATTCAGCTATCTGTGAATATATCCACCATATTGTATCTTAAAAATGTAAAAGTGTATATTATTTTATATGAGTATATTAAAAATAATTATGGTATAATATAATAATTAAAACTTTTTTAGATAAATAGTAATAATAGAATTGTAAGAAAACTAACAATAGATTTAAATTCACCTACTAATATATATTGTTATACCTACAGTAGGTACCATCTGGACAACTTTGTAATTAAGAGATTAAAAAAAAGTTCATGCACATTGAATAGTAAACAAAAAAAAAAAAAAAAAAATAAAAGGTACATGCACATTGAATAGCAGATAAACAAAAAAAAAACAAAAAAAAAAAAAAAAAAAACCAAAAAAACAAAAACAACAAAAGTACATGCGCATATAATGGCAAACAAAAAAAAAAAAACAAAAAAAAACAAGTATATGCCCATTCAATAGCAGACAAGCAAAAAACAAACAAAACACAAAAAAAACAAAAACAAAAAAAAAAAAAAAACAAATAAACTTGGATACAATTTAATTTCTAGTTGTAAATATATATAGAACTTACAATTGTTAGCACTTAAAAATTAAGGGGAAGAAAGTATGTATATAAAATGTATAAATAACAAATATAACAAAATAGACTCGCTAGTTGGATTTTTTCCAGTGCCATTGAAACACAAACACACACACACACACACACATCACAACTGTAAATCACTTTTTATTGCTCTAGAAATTAACATTTTCGCATTACATGCCTTGAACCTACTAAATGCTAAATATTTGGCACGTTCGAAACGTTTAATATAAAGCCACTCATACTGAACAGCGGGACAAATGCGGTGGTTTATAAATACATTTATTAATTTGCGTCAAATTTAAAATAAACGATAGGTAGATAGCATTTGATTTCGGAACTGAGAAGAAAGGAAGACAAATATTCACTTTTTGTATGCTTGCATTGACTGATGATACACTTTTCTTTCATTTTCCTATATTTTCTTATTAATCCTGTGTACTTCAGAGACAACCCTCTCTCTCTGGTGTACTTGAGTGTCTCGTGGTGTGGTTGTCTCTGTTCTTATTCGTCATTTTTGCAATTTAAAAAATTTGCAATTATTAAATAAATTCCATAATATCTAAAAATTTTAATATGAAGCATATACTTGTTACTGGTGGAGTTATTAGTGGTGTTGGTAAAGGTGTAATATCAAGTTCATTTGGGGCCATTTTAAAATGTTGTGGAATAGAGGTTACATCCATAAAAATTGATCCCTGTATTAATTTAGATGCGGGAACCTTTTCTCCCTATGAACATGGGGAAGCATATGTTTTGGATGATGGAGGGGAAGTTGATTTAGATTTAGGCAACTATGAAAGGTCTCTTAATATTACACTTCATCGACAAAACAATATAACAACTGGAAAAATCTATAAGCAAGTTATTGATAGAGAAAGGCATGGAGACTATCTAGGTAAAACTGTCCAAGTGGTGCCACATATTACAGATGCCATCCAAGAATGGGTTGAAAATGTTGCTCAGAAACCTGTATCTGAGACAGGAAAAACACCTGAAGTATGCATAATAGAATTAGGTGGTGTTGTGGGAGATATTGAAAGTATTGCATTTGTTGAAGCTTTCCGGCAATTTCAGTTTCGTGTTAAACGTGAAAATTTTTGTGTTGCTCATGTTTCACTTATCCCCCAGCCAAGAACTACTGGTAAACATAAAACTAAACCAACTCAGTCTTCAGTTCGTGAATTGCGTGGATTAGGTCTTTCCCCCGATATTATTGTATGTAGGTCAGAAAAACCAATTGGTCAAAATGTTAAAGAAAAGATATCAAACTTTTGCCATGTAGCTCCTCAACATTTTATTAGTATACCTGACTTAGAATCGGTTTACGAAGTACCAGTATTCATGGAAAATCATGGTATGGCCGAATACCTAAGTCACAGATTACATGAGGAAGTATATGAAACCCTGGGTAGATTTAGGAGAAAAAATGCGCCATTTAAAATATGAAGTTATGGTTGCGATTGTTGGAAAATATACAAGGCTTGAAGATTCCTACATATCTATTAGAAAGGCTTTGCATCACGCTGGAAATAAAATTGATTATAAAGTAAACATTAAGTTTCTTGAAGCATCAAATTTGGAATCAACAATGCTCTCTGATAATCCTGCTTCTTACCATGATGCATGGCATAATTTATGTGTCTGCGATTGTGTTGTGGTGCCTGGAGGTTTTGGCAAATGTGGTGTTGAGGGGAAAATAAAGACTTGTAAATGGTGCAGAGTAAATGACAAACCATTTTTGGGTATCTGTTTAGGTTTTCAAGCTGCCGTAATTGAATTTAGTCGTAATGTACTAAAGCTCGATGGTGCCAACTCTACCGAAGTCTATTCGGAGACTAAACATCCAGTTGTAATAGATATGCCTGAACATAATACAAGTGAAATGGGAGGTACCATGCGGTTAGGAAAACGTACTACTCTTTTTAAACCTTCTGCAGTAACTAGTAAAATAAGACGTTTGTATGGTAATAAGGATAAAATCGATGAAAGACATAGGCATAGGTATGAAGTAAATCCAGAATATATAGATCAATTTGAAAAGAATGGAAACTGCATTCCATTGGTGTTGATGTTGATCAAGAAAGAATGGAAATATTAGAATTAGACAATCATCCATACTATGTAGCAGTTCAGTATCATCCTAAGTACCTTTCAAGACCAATGCAACCATCTCCACCATTTATGGGATTAATTTTAGCTGCCAAAGACCGTGTAAAGTCATATTTTGCCAGGGGTTGCAAATTATTACCAAGGGAACCTTAGTCTGATTATTATGACTCTGAGGATGATCTAAATGAATTAACAGTGAAGCAAATGAATATCTCTATATATAATCATGATGATAGCAGCAGTGCATACAGTAGTTCCAGTGTATCCTAATGGTTTACAATATTAAGTTCTATTAAGTCATTATATTATTATGATTTTAAAAACAGGCAAAAAATGAAAGTTTTATATATTTATATAGGTATATATTTGAATATGATTTAATTTTATATATGATGTGTATGTTTATGTTTACCTTTATTTTGTGTAGTATGAGTTTAGTTTAAAAATAGTAATTTAATCATCATAATTATTGTTTTGTTTGTAAAACTAAGAAGTATTTTTTATAGGTATTAGCAAGCAGCTAATAAATAAAAATGTACAAATAAAAAAAAGGAACCCACAATGGTAACATATATAACACTCCTCAACCTCTAACAACCTCTAACAACCTCTATTGATAGAGAATAAGACAGTGGTGTTATTTATTCTTCGTGATAAGTGAGGCAGGTTTTTTGTGAACTTTTTAAGGTGTTGGAAATTGCCAACAATTCTTAAAATGATGTGATATTTACATTCATATTCATTCACTTTCCAGGGCTGTTTTTGAAAAATCACTTAAAAATGCTAGTGTCTTCTTCATTTTTTATAACTGTGGCAATTTGCTAACAACCACTTTATATCAGCAGAAAAGATGTAGAAGTTTCCATTTTCAACTATTCTTGTTTTTTAAGATAAACATCTTTAAAAATATTTTATGTAAACCCAACCAGTTTACTATGGAACTGCTTGTTAGTGGTGCCATCAATGACTTCACTTCGTTTGACATTTCTAGAAAAATTAACCAGTTAGATCTCGGCTTCTCATAATTTTCGTTTTCAATTCAAAAAGTACAGTCAATATCATTTACTGTAGATATCTTACATTAATGTGTTATTTATAAAAGCAATAATCATATCTAGAACATTTTTATATTTTTCCTCAACAGAAAGCATTTTTTTTACCAAGTTGTTCAGTGTGATCATTCTTTTTAGCGAGATTCATAATTGATTTTTTATTAGCCTCCTAATACTACTCTAGTAGTGGTACTTCTAGTTTCTTTTACCATGTTGACTACTTCAAAGACAGGATAGAACTAGAATATATAAATCGCTTCCATATCAATAAATATGTTCCAATATTCTGTTATTTCACTATTTCAGATCACAAACGTAAGTCCGCTATACGCTAACAGAAACATTACATAAGATGAACGTATATAAAAGTTATGAGTTTCGCTATGTTTCTGAAGACGACGACGAATTTCAATTAAACAAATCGTGAACGGAGCGGGTGCCATATGCAGTCGTAGACTCTAACGCTGTCATTGAAGTAGACGGTAAACAAGTTATTGGGCGCAGATATCCATTGTGAGTTGTTGACATTGTCAGCCGGGCATAAGTCAGAATTCGAGGGATTCATCATGGCATGGTGTTATCAACACGTTGGTCTACCGTAGTCGCGTGTTGTGTGTAGAAGTTCCTAATATAACTTGTGGGACCTCCCGTCAGGCGTCGGATACGCTCATGCACATAATTTTTGTATGCCTCATACATGTGATTTCAGCCTACATCCACCGACATAATGCGGCGTTATGAGTGCTATATTACCATCTAAGGCACTCGTACGGGGTAGATCCGATATCAGTGCTGCCTTACGGAGATATTGAGTCTACTGTCGAAAATGTGAAATGAGAGATATGCTGGCGCGACTTTCTTGTGAATCGAAGCAATGGGGGGACTGTCCAGCGTCGGGAAACCGAAAAAAAAAGTAACACATAATCATAACACACGAAAATCAAATTATTCTAAATATTGTCACATATAGAATATTTATAGGTAATTCTTCCAAATTTAAGAAACATCAGTTGGTAGATCAGATAAACAAAATTAAAACTTAAATAATTTATAAATATAAAACATTAATAAGTTAAATAAATTCCAAATATGAAACATTAATAAATAAAAACAGTCAGAGTACACTAACCATTTTATTTCATAAATAATAGAAACATTATTCAGCGACCCATCGTCCAAATTAATAATAAACTTTACCTACATAATACATACACCAATATACAGAATCTGCTGATTCTGTATTTACCATAACTGATAATATTCGGAAATTATTCGGAAACAGGGAGTGTGAGACCAATCGCACCAAGTGACATATACATCATCATGTACTTGCGGTAAGATAATTGTTAGATTGTTTTGTTTATTATATTGATTTTTACTGTTTGCTACTGAGTAACGCATTTAGAAGTTTTATTTTTAATAAACTTCATTATTTGCTGTACCTAGTCTCCAAATGTATAAATCCTCTTGTGATCCAAGCGAGTCCTAGTATGTGTGATGTTTTGGGGGGACGGTCACGTCTTAACGTGACATGTCACGCATGATGACCTGCGTAATTCACTAAAGGGTTGACCACCCCATCGCTTCTTATGTTAATTTAGATTAATATGAAGCAACATTAAATGTATTAAAATGTGTAAATAATTTAAATAGGACTCGCTTGGCAACGGAGAGATATTTTTATATTTTTGGTTGATAAGTGAAGGGGAACAAAATAACACAGTGGTAAGATATAACAATTTGAAACACATTTTATTTAATGGTCGTTAAAACAAATACAAGTAGATAAAATATATTTACAACTAAGTCCCACAACAAAACTAAAACCCCGGAGAGGCCACCCGCCTGGGCGGGAAACGTGTCACCATGGCTTCTTGTAGGAGTCTATAGAAAAGAATAATAATTATTATTAGTTGCAGGTTGATTATTATGGATATTATGAAATACAAATTAGAAACTTTATTGTGATAATATAACTTGAAAAATAAAACAGTGTGTTATTAGTAATTACTGTGAAATGAAAAGCAAATGTTTTCTAAAATGTTTAGATTTTTAAATGGCAGAACACCAAGAAATACTGGAAGACATAAAATCACATAAAATATAAATAAAAACTTAAGACAATACGGGGCTGCATTATTGGATGGCACAGATTTATCAGTGGAATTATCGAAAAAAGCGAAAGTCAGGGATTCTTATGATCAGGTATTTTACTCATTAGATGTAATTGAAAAAGATTATTTTGGTCTACAGTTTACTGATGCAAATAACGTCAAGCATTTGCATGACACAACAATAACCACAACAACATCCAGCTAGGCAGAAGACCACGGTGATCACTGTTCAGCAGTAAGCAGCGGTAGTACATAAACAGAAGAGGTCGCTCCCTTGCAGGCGATAAATCAGTTACCGAGGATTCAAGTGACAGCAAGTGACAACAAAATTTTGTTACGAGATGAAAGTGTTTGCGAGGGAAAAGCTCTGAATTTCGTGGGTTGAGAATAACAATGACGACTTATGTTGTCAGAGCTAGCAAGAAATAAAACACGTGTATCATCTACGACTGCTCGATCTCGACTATTTATTAAAGAAAGGAAATATAACATAACATGAACAGGAAACTCTACCAACATAACAAAGAAAAATTTAGTTATAATTTATCAACGTAACCAATCAAAAGTCAATAGTGTTGACAACTACAAAAGTAAATATAACTGTTTTGATGTATAAAAATAACAACTTTAGTAGGAAGTTTTTCACGTTCGACAATAGTTTGGTACCAGATCCCACACTTTTTTAGAGAATACACCCCAATGCTCTCAAGACTCTGGCAGGATGCAGGCATTCCTAGCACTTTCGATACATGAACGGAATTCCAGTTGGAAGCCGAAATCTTGTTCCTATTCGTTTAATCTTAACTTAACAATTACTTAGAAAGTAAGTAATAAAACAGTATTTATAGTATGATATATCAAAATAGTGATAGAGTGATTTTTTGTTATTTGTATAATTTAAATATTTTAATTATTGAAAATTGAGATTCTTTTTCTCTCGTGACTTTTGAACAAGAAGAAACTTCCTTTTGCAAGAAGTATTTACTGTTTGGTGGACCTTTAGGTATAATTTAGTGAAAAACCTTTTTAACCAAGGTAGTTATATATATATATATATATATATATATATAATATATATATATATATATATATATATATATATATATATATATATATATATATATATATATATATATATATATATATATATATATATATATATATATATATATATATATATATATATATATATATATATATATATATATATATATATATATATATATATATATATATATATATATATATATATATATATATATATATATATATATATATATATATATATATATATATATATATATATATATATATATATATATATATATATATATACACAAATGATAATTAAACTAATATTTGTAATCGATTGCAATCCATTGCAGTTTTTTTTGTTTCTTATAAATTTTGAGTGATTATTACCTCATTCATTATCATTGCAACTATTTAAATAATGCAGAAGTATTTAATCTAAATTTAATTTTTTTGGGGTTCGGCTAACGAGCCATAGAATTTTTATCTCAAATTGGGCTGGTTATATGATTAAGAATCTAAAGGTGGTCATACTTTAATTCCCTGGAGCTGTGTAACAAGATTAGCAGAAAATCAACTAAGTTGGTATCTTTCTCTCCCAAGGAATAGGAGACATCCCGGCATTTTGTTCTACCACCCATGTGACCCTCCCCAAAAAGAAAAAAAAAGAAAGATAAGTAATGCTTGTAGTAATTATAAGGACACTCTATGAACAACAGGAAAATTTTTTAGTAAGAAACAATATCTAAAACCTTTTAAAAGTTTACCATTTTTATTTTTTTTTGCTTAGTCAATTATTAAAAAGGAGGGTAATCCACCCACAAACTTTCACCAGATGTAAAACTAAGTCCGAAGACAAGAATTAAATGTTAAAAGTAGGCCTAAATTTCGTTTAATCGTAATTTTAAGTAAAGTAGATTATTTTAACTTCCCTGTACCTTTCTTAATTGTTTATTGGCTAGGGCCACCCTCTTGATTGTCTTTGAAAGACAATTTTATTATGCTATAACTATTTAGCATAAAAATAATTATCTTATCTAAGTAATTATTGCTAAGGCAATTACTGCCTACCGTCTAAAGTAAATGGGGTTGTTTTACCATTTGAGGTTTAGTGTGGTTATTTTCCTATATTTTTCGTGGTATCAATAGATATTTAGTAGAGAATTTATTTAGATATTTAAGTCAGTTTCTTTTAAGCTATTTAACAGATTTGAACTGCATAATCGAAATTTTGAAGATATGTTCAAATAAGTTTTTTTAATATATTTAGTTTAAGGTGAAAAATTTTTTTTTGTCTCTACTTTAATTGGTCACCCCTGTGACCTTGCGCCCGTCTGTACCTTCCTCCTTGCCACCGACGAGCCAAAAGAAAGCTAGCCGTGGTAACACCTTGTGACGACACTTTCAGGGCAAAAAAAAATGAACAACAATAAAATTTGATTAAAACTGTTTGGAGCTAAATTTCTTAAGAACATTTTTTTTTGAATTTGCTTTAATTCCAAGGAACGTGACAGGGTACTGCTGAAATTTAAATTGCAATTACAAAAAAAAGAAGTAAATATTTAAAAAAATGCTATTTTGTAAATATGTATGATACTGTTAGTAAAATACAATATAAAACTATTTTTATGCATAGCAAGTTAAAGACATTTTCTGGTGTAATTTAATCTTAAAGTGATAATAAATATTTTTTAATTCCCTTTATTATATTTTAATGTTATTTGTCCTAACAAATCGGATAATTAGGTCGAAAATTAGTTTACTATTTTGACTAAGCAGATTTACCATATTAATAGGTAAATGTATTTTTAACTTTATTAGGTGGGGCAATCTTGCTCAAAGGATTATTGATCGTCTTGGAATCGATTTGGGATAAGTTGTTACTAAAAAGTTTAGTAATCTAGAGACGAGTCGACGAGTCTGTATGTGGCGAGAATGTGTACATCAAGCAATCAAGAAACGGCGAAGTAAACAATAATTTGATGAAACTGTTAATTATGATAAACACATGTAAAATAGCGTCGGCAAGCCGCGTGACAGCGGTCATCCCTTGCTATCCCTATTCCTGTCAAGACAGGAAAGATAAGGTAAGTGTAAGTTTCATTCAATTATTTTTTTTACATTTCATTACCTGCTTGAGGTAACCAATCGGCTACCTGCTGTACACAAAAAAATTAGGCTAAATAAGAGTGATACTTGTAATTGCAAAGGGTCTATTAAAATGCCAAATTTTCTTTGCAATATTACAGTGTTATAATGGATATGGATAATGCCGAAGACATAAATTATTATTGACATTGTCTTGTAACTCTGTATTATTGTTGGTGTTTGGTATTATGTTCATTTATGAAGGATCTCATTATATAGATAAATATATAGATTTGGAAAAGCCTCAGGCCCTTTCCAAATGTTAAATGTTCCAGAAGAATTTTTCATGAGTATTTTACCTTGCAAAACTAAACTTGTATATATTTATTATACTTTAAAAATAAATACAATACAAATTAACCTCAAAAATATGGGACAAATACTCTTTTTAATGCCAAATTGTTATGTTCACGTAACACATATCGAAGATGATTGTGAAAACAATAACATAATGCCTCTGTTAGACAAAGGAACAAGATCTTGGCTAGACAGAAGAGGATGTAAAATTTGCAGACGAACTTTTTCAAATATCTCTTAAGTGCCTGGAAGAAAAGAAGAAAGGACCGAACATGGTAGAGGTGACCACTTTTCTACATAAATTTCTAAAAATGTTATCTCGTTAAGAATCACAGTTGTTGTTTATGACTTATTATTAGAGACTTAACGCGAAGGGTTCCATTCAACCATCAATTCAACGGACAAGAACATGAGATACCGAAGGGTCCACTACGCAGCTGGAGTATTTCCAACGACAAGGGATATACGAGAACCAAGAAAATATAAAACATTGCAGTAGCGTGGTTAAGGGGGTTAACCAAAACTTGGTTTGAACCGTACATTATATTCTAAGGGTTATGCCTAATAGGGTATTTCGATTCCATTCCCATACGTACCCTCATTAGGCCAAGGTTGTACGGGGAGTGACAAGGACTCGCAGAGACAGCAGCCATGTTCATTACTGGGAAGCGCTGCCTATTTACAAAAGCCGACCCATGAAGCGTGAAGAAAGATGGCAAATATAATTCTGGATCAACTTCGGCCCGAAATTAAGAGCCGACTCAGGGGCTATCCGGTCGACAATACTGAAGCCTTAATAAGCCTTAATAGACCCACAAATAGAATACCATCTAGTCGAGAAAAGAATCTATTGATCAAGACAACAAAATAATGGCAACCAGCGGAACGTTCAGCACAAAAATGTACAACAACTCCAAGCTACTTTGGCGAACGTTCAACATTAAGCCGGTGCGGTGCAAATACAAAAGAAATGGAGAGCAAGGTGCAGTACAACGTACAGTGGCACTGAGGCTTCCGACACAGCCATGTCGGCATTGTCAAGGACCACAGTGGTCACAAGAATGTTCCAATAGGCCATCACCAGGTCAGGGATACTAACAACCGGTCGGGCCGAGCACATCAACCAATGCTCAAGTTTCGTCTCAGGTGACACAGGTTTGGCTTCAGTAATCATTTAGCAGTGTCTCAGTTATTTCACGTAGATCGATTTAAAGATTATAAAAAAAGCTTTCCTCAAGATATGTTTAAATTAGTTAAAACGGAGTATCCAGTCGTAAATCATTTGAAACTTAAAACTGAATTAGAAGTATTATATAGCCGAGAAGATTTTTCCAATAGTGAAGGTGCAGTTGCTTTGTTACAGCTTTTTATTAACAATAATTTGTGCAATACTTTTTCTGAATGTGTCAAACTGTTAAAAATCTTTTGTACTCTCCCTATGACTACCGTCGAAAGTGAACGTTGTTTTTCCACCTTAAAAAGAATAAAGACATTCTCAAGAAATACCATGGGTCAGGAAAGGTTATCTTCTTTAGCTATGCTTACCATAGAAAGGGCATTAATAAAGAAGATAAAAGACTTTAATGAAAAAGTAATTGACCACTTTGCATCTCAAAAAAGACCGGAGGATCGACTTGGAATTTAAATCACTTTAAAAGGTAGGTAATACAGTAAACTTTTCTAATTGACCTCCATATCTCTTGACCCACGAAACGCCACTGTTATTAATGGTCTAATTCAATTGTCAATCGAGGAGCTGTTAAGAAAAAGAGCATCGAGAGTTAAGTTATAACAATATCATTGTACGAATTAAAGGGAAAGTGCGACACCCGTCTTACATGTCTGACATTCACATCCTATGCCAAAGGAATGTTTTATTAAAATATTACTAGCGGTAAGAATGCAACAACATATACAGAAAAAGTACCGTAGAGAAGTTTACAGCTATAGTAGATTTATTTAGTGGTAATATAGAATTTAAATGTGGCAAAATTATTCCCCAAAATAATGTCATTATGAAAGATAAGTCTGAAAACTTGACAGTAACTCCTATTTGTATAGGAAAAATACCTCTTAATTGCTTATTGGCTTCTCGTATTTATGAAAGTATATATCCAGATTGGCGATTAGCACAAGAAGAAGCGTTTCGAGGGATTAAAGACTTGAAGCAACAATCAATGTTGATTATAACGATGCCATGCCGTGTTACGTTACCTTATATTACGTCAAGTCACGTTAAGCCTAATTCAATTGTTTAAACTTTTTTAAGAAAGTTTTTTTAGTTATGCGATTTTGGTTTAATGAAACTTCAGCCAAGCCAGCACACCAAATACAGCTACTGCGGTTTCTGATACCTTCGCATATATGGCCTGAAGCATCTAGAGGGTAAATTTCTGTAAAATTGGACACTTTCAGTTTTGGAGTGGTTTTACTAGGACTTTTTTACGTCACTACCTCCTATGTATGAAACAGGATGGGAGTGATCTGATAAGTAAATACCGAAAAACTGATCCATCACCATATGGGGTTTTAGAATAGCTCGGAGCAATCTGGGGGTTATTTTTTGTTTATATTAATATATGCAAAAAATATTCCCATATAAAAGAGCTTGGAAATGTTCCTTTAATGGTAAGTTTTTTATTAAAGGAGTGGATGGAGACATTTATTATAAAAAATAATGTAAAATTTTGATAGCTGTTTGTATTGATTGCGCTACACACATTCATCAGTACAATCAGTACAATCGACGAGTCTGTACGCGGCGGAGATGTATATATACATCGAGCAATCAGGAAACGGCGAAGTAAACGATAATTTGATGGAACTGTTAATTATGATAAACTCATGTAAAATAGCATCGGCAAGCCGCGTGACAGCGGTCATCATTTGCTATCCCTATGCCCGTCAAGACAAGAAAGATAAGGTAAGTGTAAGTTTCATTCAATTATTTTTTTTTTACATATCATTCCCTGCTTGAGGTAACCAATCGGCTACCTGCTGTACACAAAAAAATTAGGCTAAATAAGAGCGATACTTGCAATTGCAAGAGGTCTATTAAAATGCCAAATTTTCTTTGCAATATTACAGTGTTATAATGGATATGGATAATGCCGAAGACATTAATTATTATTGACATTGTCTTGTAACTGTATTATTGTTGGTGTTTGGTATTATGTTCATTTATGAAGGATCTCATTATATAGATAAATATATAGATTTTGAAAAGCCTCAGGCCCTTTCCAAATGTTAAATGTTCCAGAAGAATTTTTCATGAGTGTTTTACCTTGCAAAACTAAACTTGCATTTATTTATTATCCTTTAAAAATAAATACAATACAAATTAACCTCAAAAATATGGGACAAATACTCATTTTAATATCAAATTGTTATGTTCACGTAACACATATCGAAGATGATTGTGAAAACAATAACATAATGCCTCTGTTAGACAAAAGAACAAGTTCTTGGCTAGACAGAAGAGGATATAAAATTTTTAGATGAACTTTTCAAATATTCCTTAAGTGCCTGGAAGAAAAGAAGAAAAGACTGAACATGATAGAGGTGACCAATTTTCTAGATAAACTTCTAAAAATATTATTTCGTTAAGAATCACAGTTGTTGTTTATGACTTATTATTAGAGTCTTAATGCGAAGGGTTCCATTCAACCATCATTTCAACGAACAAGAACATCAGAAACCGAAGTGGTCCACTACGCAGCTGGAGTTGTATTTCCAACGACAAGGGATATACGACGACAAAGAAAAATTAAACATTGGAGTAGCGTGGTTATGGTGTAGCTACTCACTTACTCTACTTACCTCGCTGAAAGCAGAAGCTGAAAGAAAATTGTTATGAAGTATCTATGGAGAAAAACCCAAAAAAAAGGAAGAAAAAAATAAATATTTTTTGAAGGAATTTTGGAATTGACATTATATATATATATATATATATATATATATATATATATATATATATATATATATATATATATATATATATATATATATATATATATATATATATATATATATATATATATATATATATATATATATATATATATATATATATATATATATATATATATATAAATATATATATATTGATATACATAATAAAATATATAAAATATTTATCTGATTATTAATATAGAATTAATCTATATATTGGTGACCCCGACGTGATGACAATTCGTTACACTTGTGGGAAGTCAACAGAAGTTCTCTAGTGGAAGTTAATCAGAGGCTTTGGAAGGGGAAATTAAAGAAAATATCCACTATGTGCCTGGAATCGGCGGGCAAACAGTTGTTGCTCGGTACGGAGGGTGGCAATATTTATTTATTAGATCTGAGTACCTTCACAATGACACCCGACATTATTTATCAGGATGTCGTCGCAAAACGTTTTTTCAAGACTATAAGCTCAATCCTGGAGCTGTAGAATCCATTTTTGAACAGCCAGAACAGCCAAATAATATTCTCGTAGGTTATAACAGAGGATTAATTGTACTCTGGAACAGGATAGAAAACACTGCTGTTAAAACTTCCATTAGTAATCAGCAGCTGGAATCACTTTGTTGGAAGGAGGATGGCAAATTTTTTTATTAGTTCACATAATGGTGATAGTTACATGGAATGGAACATTGAACAAACAGATAGACCTTGTGGTGATCCAGTAACGACGTACGGGCCTTATTCTTGCAGAGTAATACCTAAAATTTTGTCTAAAGATGTAAATTGAGAACCCCTCATCGTTTTTTCTGGAGGTCTACCGAGGGCAAATTACAGTGATAAATATTCAGTGTCTGTGGTGCATGGAGACAAACATGTGGCCTTTAATTTTACAAGCAAGGCAATAGATTTTATTTTGATTGATTCAAGTACAGAAAGGGAGGAAGAAAACGATGACGAAAATGGTGAAAATGAAGAAACTAATGTGGCTAATGAACTAATGTTGTGCTTGTGCCCAATGAGTCCGTAAATTCAGGGATGGAGTGTTCTACGAATTTGATGATCGTAAATACTGCGAACATGACTTCCAAGTGCTTTTCTCCCCTAGTAAGTTCCAAAATCTGAGACGCGAGAGGTGCTCACCAGATTTCTACATTCATTTACAAAAGACTACCTCGACGATATCATAGTGTATAGCGACACGATAGAACACGCTGTGTACTTAGGAAAAGTTTTCGAGAGGTTGCAAATACATCATCTAACCATCTCGCCGGAGAAATGCACCATAGCGGCGAATCACTTGGACTATTTGGGATACCAAATCTAGGATACCACAACATTACCACAAAAAAAACACATCTTGGCGATCCAGGACTTCCCATTACCTCGAACGAAAGGACATCTCCAGATTTTCCTGGGAACTGGCAAGTGGATCCAGAGTACATTCCGATTGCATCATAGCTGGTGAGAGGCCTGCCAAATTATTATTAGTTCCAATGAACGCAGATATGCCAAGAAGCTTTCATAAAGATCAAGGAGATCATCTCTCAGTCGCTGCGACTGCATAGATCCGACCTCGAGAAGTTATAAACTAACGGATCGCTGCAAGGGATTGGAGCCGTCCTCTATTAGTACGTGGAGAATGGCGACAGAAATGTGTTCATACGTGAGCTCCACATTAAACAAGATGAAAGCCCGCTACCACGTAAACGAAATAGAATTCTGGGGCATCATCTTTGGAAATACCCTATCTATCTACTGGATAAGCCGTTCATATTAAGGACAGACAGACAGGGCATTACTCTAGATAAGCAAGAATGTGACGGCCGTGCGAATTTAACAATGTGGTTCTTGCTCTTGCAGGAATACCAATTTGAATTTCAACATTGTTCAGGGAAGGTCAATGGATTTCGTTAGTAGAAATCGAAATCCGAATATACCTCGACCTGCTCTCATATAAGAAAGACTGGTACCACCTCCATTGCGGCACGACCATCAAGACGTCGCAAGCCACCAACTAAATGAAGCGACCCTGTACGAGGACGTGGTCCGAGCTCAACACAGCTCACGACAGCTACGCACCGACATCACCATATGGCAAAGGCTGACTCAAGACAGGGCCAACAACGAGAAGGATCCGGCCTTCTTAGACAATCACGTAGTACGAGACGGAGTGCTGTGGGGGAGACACGAAGAGGGACACAGAGTTGTGGTAATACCCGGCATGGTACAACGGGTCATTTATCAGTATCATGACCATCCAGAAGCTGCGCATCTGGAAGATACGATACGGATGGTACAAAGAAAGTACCACTGGAAAAATATCAACAAGTCCGTAGTTCGTTACGTAAAAACTGCAAGGGCCTACTCAAAAATACTAGCTCCAATAATCACTCAGTTCTTGGAGGACGAGGTGATAGCCAGATAGGGACGCCTGAAGTCATAATCTCCGACAACGGCTCCTCCACATTCAAGGGCCACTACTTTAGGAACTGGGGTGAGAGCCACCAAATCGAGAGATTCATGACTGCCGTCTACCACCAGAGGGCGAAGCCCGTAGAATGACGGGTACAAGAGATGGCATCATATGAAAATTATGTTGACTGGGTTGACTAATCGTACGTTGAGTGTATTTCTGGAGTTTTGGAGTTTGTGGAAACTACTTTACTGTTAGTATCATTTCTATCATAAAATAATATTATGATATATTCGCATCGTATCATTTTCAATCAATTTTTAAATAATTTGCCTCCCTTTCTAATACATATTTTTTCTATATTTATTAATTTTTTATATCTTTTTTTTCAGAATCTTTGCAAGCGGCAAAATATGGCGGATGTTTCTCTGGAGAAAATACAGTTCTTACATCTCTGGGAGTAAGAAGAAAATTGTCGGAACTGCAAATTAGTGAAAAATTTGTATCTCAAGTCCCTACTGCCCAACAATTAATTTTTAGTGAAGTTATATTATTTCTAGATTATAATCCAATAGAAGGATTTTTTTATCAGGTCGAACTTTTATAGTGACTGCCAATCGCTTAGTGCTGCCAGGAACTTTTAAAAAATATAGAACAGTTTATGTTAAAAAAATTAATATTGGTGATAATCTTTCAGTGATTGACCCAAATAATAACAATTGTTGAGGATAGTGTAGTTCAAATAAAACCAATAATAATGACTGATGTTTATGCACCGCTTACAAAAGTTGGCACTCTACTTGTAAATGATATAATTGCGTCATGTTAAGTACCGGGCCTTTCTGCCTGTATGTCTTATTTGGAATATAAAACAAAGCTTGTTCCATTTTTTGGAGTATCATTAATAAACCAGTGATTAGTTGGTCTAATGCGCCCACTTCAGTTACCAGCGGCAGACCTACTGAAGTGCACTAGTATGCTAAAATGCTTTACGTAACAGCTAACTACTTACTTCCGTCACATTTGTTTCAGTGATATTGATTTATTTGTTAAATGAATTGGCCAGTGAACAATAATTAATAAAAACTAGTATAAATTGAGTTGCTTTAATTAAGGATAATATATCTAATGTATAATAATTTACGTATTTACTAGATTATTTATACACGTACGGGTGGGTCATGTAGACTTTACACCCCGCGGATTCTTTATTATAAATAATATCAAGAAATTTTAGACACCAAAATTGTAAAACTTTTTTGAAGATTTTAACGGCATTAGGAAAAAATATTTTTAAATCATTTTTAAAAATTAAAATTTATATGTATTTTTAATAAACTCTGCAGTACAAAATACAACATTTATATCAAATGGGTTTCTCCAAAGAAGAGAAATTTATACTCTGGATCCAATCGACGCAGGCGAATCTACTTTAAGTAAAATATTAATAGCAAACAGAGAAGAAATTGCATGTAGAATAATAAATATGGCTAAAAAGACCGCTATAACAGAATTTATAAAAAGCAAATATGAGGCTTATTTGAACAATGATACTAAGGTTAACAGAAACATTACATCAGATAAACGTGTTCGTTGCTGTTTATATTTCATTCAACCATCATCACATGGTTTAAAGCCTTTAGACGTCGAATTTATGAAACAACTATGTGACAAGGTGAATATTATTCCTATCATAGCTAAAGTTGATACTCTGACTGAAGAAGAGTGTGTTTTGTTCAAAGTAATAGTCATGCAAGAAATTGCAGCACACAATAAAAAGATATATCAGTTTCCCTATATTTCTGAAGAAGATGAAGACGAAGTCCATGAAGATGGTCGAAAATGAGAAATGAGAAATATACTGGCGCGACTTTCTTGTGAATCGAAGCAATGGGGGGACTGCCCAGCGTCGGGAAACCGAAAAAAAAAGTAATATTTATTATCATAACATACACGAGAATCAAATTATTTTAAATATTGTCACATATAGAATATTTATAGGTAATGCTTCCAAATTTAAAAAACATCAGTTGGTAGATCAGTTAAACAAAATTAAAACTAAAATAATTTATAAATATAAAACATTAATAAGTTAAATAACTTCCAAATATAAAACAATAAATAAAAACAAAGTCAGAGTAGAGTAACCGTTTCGTTTCATAAATAATAGTAACATTATTCAACGACCCATAGTCCAAATTGATAATAAACTTTACCTACATAATCATAATACATACACCAATATACAAAATCTGCTGATTCTGTATGTACCATAACTGTTAATATTCGGAAATTATTCGGTAACAGGGAGTGTGAGACCAACCGCACCAAGTGATAGATACATCTCTTCATCATCATGCACTTGTGGTAAGATAATTGTTAGATTGTTTTGTTTATTATATTGATATTTACTGTTTGCTATTGAGGAACGCATTTAGAAGTTTTATTTTTAATAAACTTCATTATTTGCTGTACCTAGTCTCCAAATTTATAAAACCTCTTGTGAGCCAAGCGAGTCCTAGTAAGTGTGATATTTTGGGCGGACGGCCACGTCTTAACGTGACATGTCACGCATGGGGACTTCACTAAGGGGTTGACCACCCCATCGCTTCTTATGTTAGTTTAGATTAATATGAAGCAACATTAAATGTATTAAAATGTGTAAATAATTTAAATACGACTCGCTTGGCAACGGAGATATATTTTTATTATTTTGGTTGATAAGTGAAGGGGAACAAAATAACACTGTGGTAAGATATAACAATTTGGAACACATTTTATTTAATGGTCTTTAAAACAAATACAAGTAGATAAAATATATTTACAACTAAGTCACAACAAAACTACAACCCCGGTCAGACCACCCGCCTGGGCGAGAGACGTGTCACCATGGCCTCTTGTAGAAGTCTATAGAAAATAATAATTATTATTATTAATTGCAGGTTGATTATTACTGATATTATGAAATACAAATTAGAAACTTTATTGTGATAATATAACTTGAAAAATAAAACAGTTTGTTATTAGTAATTACTGTGAAATGAAAAGTAAATGTTTTCTAAAATGTTTAGATTTTTAAATGGCAGAAAACCAAGGCTGGGAATCGAATACGAATAATTCGAGTATTCGAATATTCGAGTATTCGAATACGAATTATTCTAATGGGAAATTATCCGAATATTCGAATACTCGAATATATTTGATACTCGAATATATTCGAATACTCGAATATATTCGAATATTCGAATACTCGAATATATTCGAGTATTCGAATATTCAATTATATTTGAATAAATTTGAATATTAAAATATATTAAATTATGTACGAATAGATATGCAGTATGCATCCAACCAAAGTAGGTAGATAGTAGGTATAGGTAAGTACCTATTCTAAAATCCAAATATATAAATAGACCACATTAGTGGCACGTTTTACTCCCAGTCAAACTATTTCATTTCTTTCTCGCCTCGACCTTATTCTTACTGTACTAAGGCAGGAGTTAAAATAAAATTTTAGAAAACCTGTAAATATTTAACTATTGACTTTTCATGTATTTGTTTTACCTTCACAATCTGCATCTTTTTTTAAAAACATTTTAATTTTAGAGCACTTATTTTTTTCGAAAAGGAAAAATAGTTATGACACAGAAGTATAATAAACTAGCTCTGTTTTCGTTTTATTTAAGCTTCAATAGTTAAATGTGAACAATAGCTCCTCAATCCTAAAATAAAATACTAACTAAATAATTCTGACCCTTAAACCACATGTACAGGAGACATACCCTATTGTGGGTATGGAAAGCAAATCAAATTGCCTGCTTAGTGGATTACGTCACGACTGTTATTGTGGTCTATCCAACCAAATACTCAAATAGAGTATTTACTATTCACTAGTATTCAGTGCTATACCTATTATTAATGAATATTCGAGGATCCGGATTATTCGGATACCTATTCAAATAATTCGGATAATATTCGAATTATTCGAATAGGTATTCGAATTATTCGAATATCCGAATACTCGAATATCCGAATAATTCGAATACCTATTCGAATAATTCGAATAATCCGAATAATCGAATATTTTTTAATAATAATAATAATAATCGACTTGATTTAATAGATATTAAGTACAAAATGATTTTGTGCATTAGCTGACCAACTGTGGCGAAGTCTAGCCAAACGGCTATTCTACTTAACCACAATAAGACAAAAATAAAAAGAAAAATAATAATAAGGGTGACAAATGTGAGACTTTTCTTAT
Source organism: Rhamnusium bicolor (assembly GCA_029963845.1). Classification (NCBI taxonomy): domain Eukaryota; kingdom Metazoa; phylum Arthropoda; class Insecta; order Coleoptera; family Cerambycidae; genus Rhamnusium; species Rhamnusium bicolor. Next base: position 641,163 of record JANEYF010001524.1, on the reverse strand, counting down.
ATATCTTAATAAAATTACAAATTCAAATACAAATAATAGAAATATACATTGACACAGTTAATTTAGAAATATTGAAAACATAATAATCACTTAAAAAAAAAACAATAATGGCAATAAGTTTATTTACCTAGCATCGTACTTCTGCTTATTTAGCAAGAATTTTTTATATTTATATTTAAATTGCTTAGGATTTAAGAAACTTAATTCGTCAGGTAGAGCATTATAAAATTTAATTGAATTATATGTGAACGATCTCTTAAACATGGCAGTCCGGTGATGTGGCATCGTAAGTTTATTTTTAATTAACACGCTTTTATTAGCTTCACCTGTATGTTTGCTTGCTTGCTTGCTTGTTTGCTTGTTTGTTTGTTTGTAACCGACTCTTTGGACTCGATTTTGACCCACTTTAAACGGACAGATTTAATTGAAACTTTGTACACTTACGAAGAACCGGTAACAATACAATAATTTGATAAGTTTATATCATTATCCTGATCAGGATCGCCAGTCCTTTCCTCACGTACCTTTGCGTGAGAGCAAAGGCTTAATATGTTAGTACATTCCTTGATTGTCAGTTAGGTCGGTGGTCGATCGGGCTAAGGCAGTCGACGCGAAACGACGGACTCCTCGGGCGTGGGTTCAAATCCCATGGCTGAAATAAAAAAATATTTTTTTTTCAGAAATATCTGTTGGATCGTAATATGTTATAATATCAGCATCAATAAGCAATATAAATATAGTTTAAAACAACTAAATAACACGCTTTCATAGCACATCCAACTAAAAGGTGAAAAATAAATATAAAGTTTTAAAAAACTAAAAAACACACTTTTAAAGCACATCAAACTAAAAAGTGAAAAATAATTATTAATATAAACTGAAAACAATAATGAACGAAAAATACTAGTATTATATCCGAATAATTCGAATACCTATTCGAATAATTCGAATAATCCGAATAATCGAATATTTTTTAATAATAATAATAATAATCGACTTGATTTAATAGATATTAAGTACAAAATGATTTTGTGCATTAGCTGACCAACTGTGGCGAAGTCTAGCCAAACGGCTATTCTACTTAACCACAATAAGACAAAAATAAAAAGAAAAATAATAATAAGGGTGACAAATGTGAGACTTTTCTTATATATCTTAATAAAATTACAAATTCAAATACAAATAATAGAAATATACATTGACACAGTTAATTTAGAAATATTGAAAACATAATAATCACTTAAAAAAAAAACAATAATGGCAATAAGTTTATTTACCTAGCATCGTACTTCTGCTTATTTAGCAAGAATTTTTTATATTTATATTTAAATTGCTTAGGATTTAAGAAACTTAATTCGTCAGGTAGAGCATTATAAAATTTAATTGAATTATATGTGAACGATCTCTTAAACATGGCAGTCCGGTGATGTGGCATCGTAAGTTTATTTTTAATTAACACGCTTTTATTAGCTTCACCTGTATGTTTGCTTGCTTGCTTGCTTGTTTGCTTGTTTGTTTGTTTGTAACCGACTCTTTGGACTCGATTTTGACCCACTTTAAACGGACAGATTTAATTGAAACTTTGTACACTTACGAAGAACCGGTAACAATACAATAATTTGATAAGTTTATATCATTATCCTGATCAGGATCGCCAGTCCTTTCCTCACGTACCTTTGCGTGAGAGCAAAGGCTTAATATGTTAGTACATTCCTTGATTGTCAGTTAGGTCGGTGGTCGATCGGGCTAAGGCAGTCGACGCGAAACGACGGACTCCTCGGGCGTGGGTTCAAATCCCATGGCTGAAATAAAAAAATATTTTTTTTTCAGAAATATCTGTTGGATCGTAATATGTTATAATATCAGCATCAATAAGCAATATAAATATAGTTTAAAACAACTAAATAACACGCTTTCATAGCACATCCAACTAAAAGGTGAAAAATAAATATAGTTTAAAAAAACTAAAAAACACACTTTTAAAGCACATCAAACTAAAAAGTGAAAAATAATTATTAATATAAACTGAAAACAATAATGAACGAAAAATACTAGTATTATTGTGAAAAAAGCGTGGGGCGCTTTGTGCCATATTTTTCGTATATCGAGCAACCCATGCTTTTTTCACAATAATACTAGTATTTTTCGTTCATTATTGTTTTCAGTTTATATTAATAATTATTTTTCACTTTTTTAGTTTGATGTGCTTTAAAAGCGTGTTTTTTAGTTTTTTTAAACTATATTTATTATGTCTAATATTTACAGAATGTACAATAGTTCGAGGTATTAGTTTATCCTTTAAAATCGCTGATGAGGTGTTATAAATTAGTGACATAACAAAATTACCAAGATGATGTGTTCTTCGTCCCTCCATTGTTAACCAATTTAATTCATCCAATTTTTGTGAGACGTGATCAAATTTTCTTAATCCATATATTAAGCGAATGCAAGAATTTTGAACTTTTTGTATCCGGTTTTTATCAGAAGCATCTAAACGAATATTCGAAAACTAAAATCTGGAAAATTCCCAACCTTACAGAAAACTAAGAAATACTGCAAAACATAAAATCATATAAAAATATAAATAAAAACTTAATACAATGCGAGACTGCGTTATTGGATGGCACAGATTTATCAGTGGAATTATCGAAAAAAGCGAAAGTCAGGGATTTTTATGATCAGGTATTTTACTCATTAGATGTAATTGAAAAAGCTTAGTTTACTGATGCAAATAACGTCAAGCATTTGCATGACACAACAATAACCACAACAACAACCAGCTAGACAGAGGACCACCGTGATCACTGTTCAGCAGTAAGCAGCAGTAGTACAGAAGAGGTCGCTCCCTTACAAGCGATAAATCAGTTACCGAGGATTCAAGTGATAGCAAGTGATAACAAAACTTAGGTACGAAGATGAAAGTGCTTGCGAGGGAAAAGCTCTAAATTTCGTCGATTGAGAATAACAATGACGCCTTAAGTAGGAAGTTTTTCACGTTCGACAATAGTTTGGTACGGGATCTCACACTTTTTTAGAGAATACACTCCAATGCTCTCAAGACTCTGGCAGGACGCTGGCATTCCCAGGACTTTCGATACACGAATGGAATTCCAGTTGGAAGCCAAAATCTCGTTCGTATTCGTTTAGTCTTAACTTTACAATTACTTAGAAAGTAAGTAATAAAACAGTATTTATAGTAATTACGATATATCAAAATAGTGATAGAGTGATTTTTTGTTATTTGTGTAATTTAAATATTTTAATTATTGTAATACTTTTTCTTTACCGTTGTTTATCGCTCATTGGATAGATTCTCCAACAAATTATGAATATAACGGACCAGAGTTTGGATAAAGCGCAGGAGAGGAAGCATACTTTAAATTGCCACAGAATGAAACCCGCACTTTTTTTCAATAGCGTATGGTTTCATGGAACATCAACAGATTCGAGCTAAAAGAAACTCTGGTTCGCTACAAAGTCGACGTGATGGCCCTGAAGAAAACGAACTTCAGACCAGACATCGAGGTGAAGGTCCGAGGCTACAGGGTCTATAGAAGGGACAGGCAAGGAAGAGGTTGAGGTGTTGCCTCCTTTCTCAAAAACGACATATACCTCCATCTCATACTAACACCAGAGCTGGAGAATATGGAGACCTCCTCCGTAGTAGTGTCAACGCATGAACACGGCGAAATTACCGTGATATCCTGCCACCAGTTACCGATATGTCAACTTCTGAACAACGACTTGGAAGTTATCCTCCCTAACAGAACCCACGTCATAGCGATAGAAGATTTGAACGCCAAATCACCAGCGTAGAACAGCAGGCTGACAAATACCAGAGGACGGGTACTGCTGAAATTTAAGTTACAATTATAAAAAAAAAGAAGTAAATAATTAAGAAAATGCTATTTTGTAAATATGTATGATACTGTTAGTAAAATACAATATAAAACTATTTTTATTCACAGCAAGTTAAAGATATTGTTTGCATTTTCTGGTGTAATTTAATCTTAAAGTTAAATTACTGCAACTTATAATTAGAGTTCAGGGACGCAGCGATAAATGACGTCAATTCCAGGGTTGCCTCAGGTGTGATACTGCATTCATGCATATATGCATTGTGGTTATTTTTGCGAGTGCGATAACAATCAAAGTTAATACGAAGAGGGCTGCAGGTATTGGCGAATGTAACACTAACACACATATTTTTAACTAGCAATCATACATGTAAAAGTATGCTTCTAATATTTGTTGTAAATGAACGGTAACTGCCAAGACAAGGGGAAGCGTTCGATTGAAGTATACGTAAGAGGGGAAAAAGAAGTCACGGACACATTTTAAGTCACGGATCACCTGAACGAAGAAATAATACTGGGGACTCCGTTTCTGCACAGCCACCAACTGATCATCTAGTATGGTCGTAGATGCCTATACGTCGGCGACACAAGCAAGAGGACAGTCTACTGGGACAATAGTTTGGTACTGGATCCCACACTTTCTAGAGAATACACTCAAATGCTCTCAAGACTCTGGCAGGATGCAGGAATTTCGATAGACCAATGGAATTCCAGTTGAAAGAAAAAATCTCTGTAGATGGCCTCATGGAACATCAACAGCAGATGGCTTCATGGAACATCAACAGATTCAACCTGAAAGATATTCTGGTACAGTACGAAGACGTGATGGTCTTGAAGGAAACGAACTTCAGACCAGTCATCGAGGTGAAGGTCTGAGGCTACATAAGTGTCAGACAAGAAAGAGGTAGAGGTGTTGTCTCCCTTCTCAAAAGCGACATATACCACCATCCCATAGTAACACCGGAACTGGAGAACCCTCCTCCTAGTAGCGTCAACGAACGAACCAGACAAAATTACCTGCTACCAGTTACCGATATGTCAACTCCTGAACAACGACTTGGAAGCTATCCTCCCGGACAGAACCCAAGTCATAGCGATAGAAAATTTGAACGCCTAGTCACCAAAATAGAATAGCAGGCTGACAAATACCAGAGGACGGGTACTGCTGAAATACCTGGAAGCCAACGAGGACGTAGTAGCTTTGGAAGCCATGAACCTACACACTATAGTGTAGAACTTCATACCATACACGAAGGCTCATTAGACCACAGTCCCATTTTGCTAGAGCTGGGGAAAACAAGCAGAGATCGAAAGTATCTGCACCAAGAGATGAACGGACTGGAAGCAGTATCGAACAGGCCTGCAACAAGACATCCCCTCCCTCGGATCGATTGTGGAGAGGAAATCGAGGCTGCTATCGTCACCCTAGAAGAGGAAGTTAAGGTAGCCATGCGAGCCAGCACCATAGAAACGAGCTAAAATCTGACAGAAGAACTGCCGGAGGACAATAAGTAGCTCATAAAGGACTGTCGGTATACCAAAAAGAGAGCGTAGTAGACCAGGCTCCCGGAGGACAGGTTGGGGCACAATTAGCTCAGCCGAAGAGTAAAGGCAGCACTCCAAGAGCACCGACAGGTGTGATGGCAAGCACACCTGGAATCGCTAGACCCTTAGAACAGGAGCATGTGGAACACCCAGAAGGCCCTGCGGACCGCTAAACGATCGGTGCCCTCCTTCTACGGACCAGCTCCAGAGTTTCCTGGGAACTTGCAATGGATCGGGAGTACATTCCGAATGCAGCACAGCTCACCAGGCCGCTCAACAAATTATTATCCTGCATAGACCCGACTTCAAGAAGCAATTCGTCCTACAAACCGACATAACGCTGTAAGAGATTGGGCCGTCCTCTATCAGAATGCTGATAATGGCGACAGAAAAGTGCTCATACGCGAGCTCCACATTAAACATGACGGAAGCCCGCTACCACGTAAACGAAATAGAATGTTTGGGTGTCACCTTTGGGCTCAAGAAATACCTATCTACTGGATAAGCCGTTCATACTAAGGACAGACAGACAGGGCGTTACTCTGGATAAGCAATAAATTTGAAGGCCATGCGAAGCTAACAAGGTGGTACTTGCTCGTACAGGAATACTAATTTGAACTTCAACATTGTTCAGGGAAGGACAACGAGCTAGCAGATTTCCCTAGTATAAGTAAGGATCCCAATACACCTCGACCTGACCTCACAGAAGAAAGACCGGTACCACGTTGCAATCAACCAATTTCAAGAAGCGACCCTGTACGAAGACGTGGTCCGAGCTCAATACAGATCATGACAGCTACGCATCGACATAACCAAATGGCAAAGGCTGACTCAAGACGGGGCCAACAACCCAAAGGATCAGGCTTACGCTGTACGAGATGGAGTGCTGTGGAGGAGACACAAAGAGGGAGACAGGGCTGTTGTAATACCTAGCATTGTACAACGGGTCATTCATCAGTATCATCACCATCCAGAAGCTGCGCACCTGGTCAGAGATGATACGAAGCGGATGGTACAAAGAAAGTACCACTGGAAAAATATCAACAAGTCTGTAGCTCGTTCCGTAAAAAACTGCAAGGGCTTACTCAAAAGTACCAGCTTCAATAATCACTTGGTTCCTGGAGGACGTGGTGACAGCCAGATACGGCACACCTAAAGTCATAATCTCCGACAACGGCTCCACATTCAAGGGCCACTGTCTTTGGAACTGGGGCGAGAGCCACCAAATCTAGTGGTTCATGACCGTCGTCTACTACTAGAGAGCGAATCCCGTTGAAGGACAGGTACCAGAGATGAAAAAAACCTTGAGGACAGTAATGCTGAATAAATTTACAAACACCTGGGACAGATATTTATCAAAAGCATTGAAAGTCCTCAGAAACAGGACTATAAGCCGCCAAGACCGGGAGAGTGGATGCTCTCCCTCCAAGAGCGGAGAGCGCAACAGGCGGAAGGCCGGGAGGAACGTGTTCGCCGGGCTCGTACGAACCAAGGAAGTAATGGCCGTTGGCTTCCACAAGCAACATACATAGTTAATACGTTCGACGATTTGGTAACCAGTTATCACCGATGGTGATGGATACAATCCATTGGGCATATCATTAAAGCTTTTTCTTTAGGAGCTTCTACATGGCATAGCATCATGATGGGTTCTTTATTGGCTAGGACCTCAGAAGCTACAGTGGAATATATTTTTCAGATAGTGTAAGGCTTAAAAATACAGTTATATGGGTAGTATAGAAGCCAAGGATCGTAAAAATTCTATGGGATCTGCTATGAATAGATATTTCCGCGATGAAGTCGATAAATTAAAAATAACCCTAGGCGTGAGTAACAGTATCGAGGATAAAGGATCAGTTTTAAGGTTTATTCCTTATTTGCAATGTGGCATCAGACACGGATGCCAAGATATTGGAATAAAATCCTTAAGTGGGCTAAAGGATATGACGAATGTTGGTGACTTTCGTTTTGAGTTACGGTCACATTCAACTCAAATGGAAGGAAATGTCCATAGTTTATTTTCTTATGAAAAAAAGGTTGGGTTAGAATAGTGTCCATTCACATATTGTTTATGGCTGCTAGAGTAGACAGAGATACCATGGCTGCTCTTGGTACGCTAGTGGTGTCCACGTGTCCCATGGAAGTAATAGACTTGCGAGGTTCAGCATTAGATCAACTTTTCAACCTACATGGACGAGAAACACCTGACTTCAATTGCGCAAATGATTTGAAAAAATGCTTTTGCGGCGACACAAGAGCTTTTTAAAGATGGATATGTTCTGGCAGGATGATGTGAGTGATGGAGTACTTATCGTTTATTTGTAGTTATTGTCATGCTGATAAAGAACATTGTAATCAAATCAAGAATTACTGTGGAGTCTTTTCAGACATCGTCAATTTATTACGAAGGGTTAAACATTTCGATAGTTTTTATCGCTGTAGCTGAAAGATCAACGTGGGGCCCGAAAAAACAAGGCAGTTCAGATTTGGGTCTGTTTTTTATTTAATTTTGTTATTTATGTTTATCCTAATTAAAGATAAAAAACATATTTATGAGGTCTTTGAAAATTACAAATTAGCTTTGAGAAAATTGAGTAGGAATAGTTTAAATATTACGCTGTGTCCTAGCATTGAAGTTAACACATACAAAGATATTAGTAGTGACAGTGATGAGGAAATAAAAATAAATCCTCCATATTAAATCAGCAAAAGGGTCGAAAAGAAACAAAAATAATGAATATATACGGGGAAAATGAATAATAACCCAAGAAATATAAATAGTGAAATAAAGGCTAATCATTTTAACGGTAAAAAAGTTAAAGAGGACTTTGATAAAATTGAAACATATACCGGGCATATAAAAATTAACTTACCAAGATCCAATGATACGGAGGTTAACCTAAAAATAGCGAATCAAGGCACAAATAAAAACAAAATCTTGTATACTAATGATAAAATATTTACAGTGGTTATAAATGATAACCTATCATTATCAAGTGATACGGGGGTTAATCAAAATGTAGTTAGTAAAGTCATAAATAAACCTGATTAAGTAGGTATCAAATAAAAAAGTAAAAGCGTATGTATGATAAAATAATTAATAATAGAAATTAAATTAAAAATGAATCGCAATTACAAAAAATTAATGCTAACCAAAAGGGGAAAGACAAAGTAAGGGAAGTGTGAATTACAGAGACACAGCTTCGGCCGCTGTTCATATCCTACAGATGGAGAACAAATCTAAAGGTATCATAGGAAGGTATGATGTTATACAGGGGAAGGTTAAAAAGAAGTTATGATAAACTATTAAAAGTGGTGATACTAATAATAATTGGGAAACTGTTCATACTGATCATTTACAGAAGAGTTATAGGTTATTAATAATTCAATTGTCAATCGAGGAGCTGTTAAGAAAAAGAGCATCGTAAGGTAAGTTATAACAATATCATTTTACGAATTAAAGTTAAAGTGCGACACCTGTCTTACATGTCTTACATTCACATCCTATGCCAAAGGAATGTTTTATTAAAATATTACTAGCAGTAAGAATAGATACAGATACAGAAAAAGTACCGTAGAGAAATTTACAGCTATAGTAGATTCATTTAGTAGTAATGTAGAATTTAAATGTGGCAAAATTATTCCCCAAAATAATGTCATTATGAAAGATAAGTCTGAAAACTCGACAGTAACTCCTATTTGTATAGGAAAAATATCTCTTAATTGCTTATTGGCTTCTCGTATTTATGAAGGAATATATCCAGATTGGCGATTAGCACAAGAAGAAGCATTTCGAAGGATTAAAGACTTGAAGCAACAGGCAATGTTGATTATAAGGATGCTATGTCATGTTACGTTACCTCATGTTACGTAAGTCACGTTAAGCCTAATTCAGTTGTTTAAACTTTTTTTAAGAAAGTTTTTTTAGTTATGCAATTTTGGTTTAATGAAACTTCAGCCAAGCCAGCACACCAAATACAGCTACTGCGGTTTCTGGTACCTCCGCATATATGGCCTGAAGCATTTAGAGGGTAAATTTCTGTAAAATTGGACACTTTCAGTTTTGGAGTGGTTTTACTAGAACTTTTTACGTCACTACTCCGTATGTATGAAACGGGATGGGAGTGATCTAATAAGTAAATACCGAAAAACTATCCATCACCATATGGGGTTTTAGAATAGCTCGGAGCAATCTAGGGGTTATTTTTCTTTATATGAATATATGCAAAAATATTCCCATATAAAAGAGCTTGGAAATTGTTGTTCAGAACTAGCAAGAAATATAACACGTGTATCATCTACGACTGCTCGATCTCGACTATTTTATTAAAGAAAGGAAATATAACATAACATGAACAGGAAACTCTACCAACATAACAAAAAAAAATTATAACTAGGATGTTACCAACGTAACCAAAAAAAGTCAACAGTGTTGACAACTACAAAAGTAAATATAACTGTTTTGATGTATAAAAATAACACCCCCACTACATCAAAACTTACAAGTTTCACATAAACCTATATCATTCATAAATCTGGTATGTTTACAAACATTTAAACTTTTCGTCATTATATCTGCAATCATTTCATCAGTTGGAACATAGCTTAATTCAACATTTTTATTCAAAACAGCTTCCCTGATAAAATGATGACGTATATCGATATGCTTTGAACGCTTATGATACATTGGATTCAAGGCAAGTTTCTGGGCACTCAAGTTATCATGATACAATTTAACACAATCTGATTTGCCCGTTAATTCATACAAAAGGTTTTTAAGGTAAATATCCTCCTTGGCTGCTTCTGAAATTGCCATATATTCAGCTTCTGTGCTTCACAAAGCCACAGTTCTTTGCTTACAGCTTTCCCATGATATAACACTTTCAGATAGCTTAAAAATGAAACCTGTATAAGATTTCCTATCCTGCTTATCACGTGCCCAATCGGCATCTGCAAACCCTTCAATAGTACAATTATTTGATTTTTTAAATACTAAACCAAAATTTTTTGTACCCTGCAAATATTTAAAGATTCTTTTTATACATTTCCAATGATACTCAGTATATTTATTATTAAACTGGCTCATAAAACTTACAGCATAAGGAATATCAGGCCTCGTAAGTACTGCCAAATACATTAAACTGCCAATTGCCTGCTGATACGGAATATTTTTATTGGAAACTTCAACTTGCAAACTAAAATCCAAATCTGTTTCTAAAGGCGTAGATACTGCCTTACAAGTACTCATATTAAACCTTTTAAGGATTTTATTTGTATACTCAGTTTGATCTAGAGTGATAATGCCTTTATCTCTGTCTTTAACAATTCTCATAACTAGACATTATTTAGCCTCGCCCATATCTTTTAATTTAAAATTATTACTTAAAGTAGATTTTAATAATTCTGTTTCTACAGAATCATTCGAAAAAACAAAAAAGTCATCCACATATAGGGCCACAATTGTTAAATTATTTGCTTCTGCTTTAACATAAACACAATGCTCTAATTCAGACCTTTTATAATTAATTTCATTAAGAACCATATCTACTCTTTCATACCAAAATCTAGAAGACTGCTTGAGGCCATAGATTGTCTTTCTAAGTTTACATGCTTTATTTGCATTATCAGAAATTTTAAAACCTTCTGGTTGTCTCATGTACAATGTTTCATGCAAATTACAATTTAAAAAAGCTGTCATAATATCATAATGACTAATATTTAAATTCAATTCTATTGACAAAGCAATTAAAAGTTTTAGAGTACTGTGCCTTACAACTGGCGAAAAAGTTTCCTCATAATCAACACCAAGTTTCTGTGTATAACCTTTAGCAACGAGCCTCGCACGATAACGCACACTGCCATCACTATTTTTCTTCCTTTTATACAACCACTTACAGTATACAATATTAGCACCATCTGGAACATCCACAAGTTCCCATGCTTCGTTGTCCATAAATGATTGATATTCCTCTTTCATTGCTTGTCGCCACTGTATACTTTCTGGTCCTGATAAGGCTTCGTTTACACTAATTGGATCAACGTCCATTTCACCGGAGGCACACATATAAGTTGCAAAGTCCTCAAAGTTCTTGCGTTTAGGTACTCGGCTTGACCGACGTACTGTCTCATCCAAAGTCTGATTTCTGATGATTACATTGGGCACAAAATCAGTGTCACTGGTGTCGCTACTGAAATTATATTCTGATTCCGAACTGGTTTCACTACTATCTATGATGCTAGTATCAGTACTTTCTTCCGCAATATTTCCCATCACCCCCACTGGGTCTGAGTTTACTATTATTGGGTCTTCCTCAGCTTTCTATCACCACAACATCTCTGCTAGTCACAACAGAACCAATCTCTGGGTCATAAATTCGGTATCCTTTGGTATTTTCACCAAAACCGACTAAAATCATTTTTCTAGATTTTTTCTCCCATTTCGTTCTATTTGCTTTTGGTATGTGGACCATGGCTGTACTGCCGAAAATTCTGATATTTTCAACATTAGGTTTCCTGCCATTCCATATTTCATATGGCGTTTTTTCAACCAATCCTGCAGCCACTGACCTGTTTTTTAAATACACCGCTGTGTTTACAGCTTCCGCCCAAAACTTTTTTATCTAAATCAGCATCAAATAATAAGCACTTTGCTTTCTCAGTTATGGAATGGTTCATTCTCTCTAAAACACCATTTTGTTCCGGAGTATGAGGGTTAGTTTTCTGGTGCACAATTCCGTTTTTTAATAAAAAAACTTTCAAAATCATCACTGCAAAATTTTCCACCATTGTCAGATCTGAGAATTTTTATTTTAGAGCGTTTTTGATTTTCTACCATAACCTTAAATTCTTGGAATTTCTTAAAAACTTCGGACTTAAACTTTAAAAAGTAAACAAAAACCATTCTACTATAATCATCCTCGAAAAGTAAAAAATATTTTGAACCTCCAATTGATCTATTTTCCATCGGGCCACAAACGTCTGCATGCACAAGCTCCAACAAAGCACTGGCTCTTGTGCCCTAATGTTTAAAAGAATTTCTCGATTGTTTACCTTCAATGCTTTTGTATTATCTGTTTTTGTTTTAAAAAGCATACCTTCAACAATGCCTGCCTGCATCTTGCACATATCCTTGTAGTTGATGTGCCCTAGTCGACGATGCCATATTGCATTGCTGGCACTTGCTACTGGTGACGTTAACAAATACTGGCCCTCCTATTTAACAGTTTTGACTCTTAACTTATAAACATTGTTGACCAAATCCGCTATAGCTATAGCTCATTCGCCTTGTTATAAATTTTACAGCATTCCTGCTCAAATCTCACCGTGTTTCTATTACTGATTAACTGACTTACTGACAGAAGATTTGTTGTTAATCCAGGAACATACATAGCTTTAGTAATTGTGATATCAAAGCTATTTTGGTTCACAACAGTCACAATATTTACGTCGCCTACACACGACACTGAAAGTCTTTGATCGTTAGCTGTTACAATGTCCTGGAACCCAACATTATCCGAGACATTCATTAACCAACGTTGATTAACCGTAAAATGTCCACTCGCGCCGGAATCAACGTACCAATCGTCTTTACTGAATTGCTTACTTAAAAAAACGACATTTAGTCTTGTAATGCCCCATTTGTTTGCATCCATAACATTTCACATTTTTTAGATTAGGACCGCCTCCTTTGACATTTCCAGCTCCAACTGATTTCGGTGCATTGGAACTACTTCCGGTGTTGTTACAACCGCCATTGCTACCAACCTGTCGATTACCTTGGTGCCTTTTTCCACTAAAGAAAGCGCTGCTTTTATTACCGGACGGCTCCATATCTAACAATTTGGTTTTAATGCTGTCCACCGTTAACTGGATTCCAGAGTGTTCTATCGCCATTATCATCGGTGCAAACTTTTCTGGCAAACCTGCCAATAATAGCGATCCAATCCAATTATCATCTATTTTGATTCCCGTGCCATTTAACTTCTGTGCTGTTTCTATGAGCTGAGTGACGTAAGCCTCCATAGAATCGCAGCTCTCAAGTCTGATAGAGATCAACGCACGTAACAAACCAATATTGCGGCAAAAACCGCTGTCATCAAAAAATTTTTGAAGCGTGGTCCACAGGTCCTTTGTTGTTGTATCGTCTTTAACATGCACAAATAGAGATGGATCTATTCACAAAATCAATTTTGCTTTCGCTTTTTCATCTTTAACTGTCTTCGCCTCAGTACCGTTTAAGCAACTTTTCAGGTCGTCCAACACTAGCATGTTCTGCACTGCGAACGCCCAGTCGCTGTAGTTCTCTCGGCCTTTTAGTTTTGGAACACTAGACAAAAAATTCACCGCCATTTTTGAGTCCTGAGATTTTCTGAGCACGTTATACACCACGAAATAAAACGGGCACAACTTCCCGCTATTTTCCCGTACCTCGTAAAAACTCGTTACTGGTTGAACACGTGGAACTAAACACGTGGTCCTGGGCCCATAACTTGTTGTTCAGAACTAGCAAGAAATATAACACGTGAATCATCTACGACTGCTCGATCTCGACTATTTTATTAAAGAAAGGAAATATAACATAACATGAACAGGAAACTCTACCAACATAACAAGAAAAAAAATTATAACTAGGATGTTACCAACGTAACCAAAAAAAGTCAACAGTGTTGACAACTTCAAAAGTAAATATAACTGTTTTGATGTATAAAAATAACAGAAATGTTCCTTTAATGGTAAGTTTGTTTTTAAAGGAATAGATGGAGACATTTATTTTTTTCATAAAAAATAATGTAAAATTTTGAGAGCTGTTTGTATTGATTGCACTACACACATTCATCAGTACAATGAAGTTAAATTCTTATTATGTATTTTTGAATTTTAACGAAAATTATTTTATGCATTTCCGATCTTCAAATTTATTTTACTGATTCATATTCATATCAGAAAGTGCTAATTAATTCCTTAATATGGGGCAATCTTGCTCAAAGGATTGTTGATCATCTTGGAATCGATTTGGAATAAGTTGTTACTAAAAAGTTTAGTAATCTAGAGACATGATTGGAAATCGACGAGTCTGTACGCGTCGGAGATGTGTACATCGAGTAATCAGGAAACGGCGAAGTAAACGATAATTTGATGGAACTGTTAATAATAATAATAATAATAATAAACGCCTTTATTGCCCAACAGATTACAAAGGAATCCAATTACAGGACAAAATTAGTAGTTAATATTCATCTAAGCTAAACTAAACTATATTAAAAATTATTGAATCTTCAAGTTAATCTACATAAAATAGAATTACATTAAATTACTCAGGTTGAGTTAAGTGAGTAAAAAACAAATATATATATATGTATATATACATATATATACACATACATACACACATATACACACATATATACACACACACATATATATATATACATACATATACATATACACATATACATATATACACACATATATACACACACATACACACGTACATACACGTATACACATATATACACATACATATAGGTACACATGTATACATACACATACACATACACATACACACATGTACACACATATACACATATATACACACATACATAGATACATACACACATACACCCATATATAAATATATAACTAAAAAAAAAAGAACACAAAAAGAATAATAATTAACAGTAAAAGTAACAATAATTAACAAAAGTAAGGGGTAAAAAAAATAAAAAAAAAAAATGTATACCTAAGCTTTCATTAAAGTTATTGAATGTTCAAGTTGAAATTATGATAAAATGAAATAATGTTAGATTAATTAAGTTGAGTTAGGAAAAACAAAAAGACAATATGACACAAAAGCAAGGTAAATTAAATAAGAACAAACAGTCAAAACAGTTAGGCGAGGTTGCCATGTTCTATGACAATTTTGGTAAGCTCATTTGGGCTGTTGTGGTGTATATCGCAGAACATGCTAACGCTGTTCACACTATTGCACATATTATAGATAGGTGACCGTAGTAATGTATTAGTTCTAGCCACAGGTAATTGAAACGTAGTTGATACTCTTGAATGAAATTGCGGAACTCGAAAAGGTATTTGATTGACAAGACTAATGCAATCAATTTTATTATGTATTAGCTTGCAGATAAAGCTCACTGCAAATACCACTCTTCTTAGATGTAGCGACTGCGTATTCAAGGAATTCAACAACAGATGTTGAGCGTACCCCCTAACAGGGTAGACTCCTGAGATTTTATACTGTAAGAACTTGAGAAATTTCCTCTGAACATTTTCAACAGCCAATTCTTGTGTATTATAAAATGGATACCAGATCAAGGAACCGTACTCTAATTTTGACCTTACATATGAAAAATAAAGTGCTTTTAATGCAGCGGAGTCATGAAAATTACTACAGTTTCGAATTATGAAGCCTAACATTTTTAGTGCAGAGGTTGTAGATTGTTTAATATGCTCATTAAATGACATTTTTGTGTCGAACACTATACCTAGATCTTTTATGGATTCGCATCGATTCAAGTCAGTGGATTTTAATTGATAAATAAAGTTTGTATAATGTTTTTTTAACGTAAAGGTTAGGCTTTTGCATTTTTGAATGTTTAGTTGGAGATTATTTTCTTCACACCAAACTTCTATCTTTCTCAGTTGATTTTGAATAAATATACAATCTTCGACATTTTCTATTGCATGGTAAATTTTGAGATCATCGGCAAACAACACTTTTTCACAATCAATAACCTGTACCAAATCATTAATAAAGAGCAAGAACAGTAAGGGACCAAGATTAGATCCTTGCGGTACTCCAGAGGTAGCAGTGAATTGCTTAGAATCAAACCCGTTGTACGATACATACTGAATTCTGTTTGCTAAGTACGACCTAATAAGTGCAATAAGAGATTCATCAAAACCAAAGTCGCTCAGCTTAATTAAAATTATTCCGTGGTCGATGCGATCAAACGCTTTGGCAAAGTCGGTATATATAACGTCAACCTGCCCATGATTATCAAGCACGGAAGCTACGTATTGGGAGAATACTGCTAAATTTGTTATGGTGGAACGGCTCTCCATAAATCCGTGCTGATGTGGTGAGATTAAATTTTTTACCGCAGGGTATATATAACCATAGAGTGATATTTCCAAAAGCTTTGCAAAATTACATAGTATAGAAATGGGCCTGTAATTAGTCATTTGCGATGGATCGCCAGATTTGAGTACAGGACATACTCTCGCGACTTTCCACATATCTGGAAACACAGAGGTTTTAAGAATAAGATTAAAGATAAATAATAGAGGAGTTATAAAAGCATATCTACAATTTTTCACTAAAAAACTAGGGATTTGGTCATGACCTGACGTCATTTTATTTTTCAACTTATTGGCAGAATTCAGTATGTCCTTTTCAGTAAATTCTCTGATATTAAGTGAAGCTAAGTAGTTAAAGCAATTAGATTCAGTATCTAGGCTAGTTGAGGTTGAATAAACACTACTAAAATAATCACTAAATCCATCAACAATGGATTGAGGAGCTTCAAAAACTACATCAGTGTTAACTACTTTACCTGGTATTCTAGTTTGTTGTTTTTTTGATTGAATATAAGTCCAAAAGTATTTGGAATCATTTTTTATACTATTTTCTACACTTTCAAGGTATGATTTATAAGCTACTTGAATTTCAGATTTAATTGTCGACCTTACTCTTTTAAATTGCTCCAAATACTTGTCAAGTTTCGTCTGTTTGTATTTTTTACGGTAATAGCTTTTTAACTTGATATTGTTGATTATATCAGAGGTATACCAGAATGGATATTTACGCTTATAGTTTACAAAAGTTGGCACGTGTTTTTCAAATATTTCAGTTAGTTTGCCGTAGAACATTTCACATGCTAGATTAACGTTGGAACAAGAATTAAGGAAATTCCAGTCGACTGTTAGAAGTTCTGCATATAGATCAGGATAGTTAGCCTTACGGAAATTGAATTTTTTTATATTATTGTTATTATTAGAGAAGTTAATGTGATTGTCGGTAATTAAAGTATTGATCAGTAATGGAGGGTGATGTAGGTCTTCCTTAATAAGCGGAGCGGAGTCCCGATGTATCTCACAGTTTAAATTACTAATGACCAGATCCAATAACTTGCCACTACTGTTGCAAACACTATTAAGCTGTTTTAAATTACTTAAATTAAGAAAATTTTGCAACTTTTGACATTTAGCGTCGTTTCCTAGTAGATTATTAAAGCTCGGAACGTTGAAGTCTCCTAAGATAATAACATTGTCCTGATTTAATACAATATTTTCAAACATCTCAAGGAAACTTTCGAACTCCGCGACTGTTATGCTAGGTGGTATATACAGAGTGTAAATAAAAATTGAACATGTGTTAAGATAAAGTCTACAACCAATTAAGTCTATAGATGGAGAATTAAGTCCTATGTGAGATAAATCCAACCTTTCAACATTAAAGACATTTTTATAGGCTATCAGTACGCCCCCTCCACGTGACAAACCAATGGTCTCAAATTTACGATCACATCGTAGCACATGGTAATTATCTCCAAAGTATTCTGAACTTAATACGTCACTGGATAGCCACGTTTCGGTCAGGCAAACAAAAGAATACTCATTATCGCTGATGGCGGCATAGAACTCGTCTACCTTGGTCCTCAATCCTCGTACGTTTTGATAATAAAGCAGTAAATCGGACAACTTTAATTATGATAAACGCATGTAAAATAGCGACGGCAAGCCGCGTGACAGCGGTGCTATCCCTATTCCCGTCAAGACAAGAAAGATTAGGTAAGTGTAAGTTTCATTCGATTATCTTTTTTTACATTTCATTATCTGCTTGAGTTAACCAATCGGCTACCTGCTGTACACAAAAAAATTAGGCTAAATAAGAGCGATACTTGCAATTGCAAAGAGTCTATTACAATGCCTAATTTCCTTTGCAATATTACAGTGTTATAACGGATATGCCGAAGACATAAATTATTATTGACATTGTCTTGTAATTCTGTATTATTGTTAGTGTTTGGTATTATGTTCATTTATGAAGGATCTCATTATATAGGTTAATATATAGATTTTGAAAAGCCTCAGGCCCTTTCCAAATGTTAAATGTTCCAAAAGAATTTTTCATGGGTGTTTTACCTAGCAAAACTAAACTTGTATATATTTATTATCCTTTAAAAATAAATACAATACAAATTAACCTCAAAAATATTGGACAAGTACTCATCTTAATGCCAAATTGTTATTTTCAGGTAACACATAACGAAGATAATTATAAAAACAATAACATAATACCTCTGTTAGACAAAGGAACAAGTTCTTGGCTAGACAGAAGAGGATATAAAATTTGCAGATGAACTTTTTCAAACATCTCTTAAGTGCCTGAAAGAAAAGAAGAAAAGATCAAACATGGTAGAGGTGACCACTTTTCTAGATAAACTTCTAAAAATATTATCTCGTTAAGAATCACAGTTGCTGCTTATGACTTATTATTAGAGACTTAACGCGAAGGGTTCCATTCAACCATCAATTCAACGGACAAGAACATGAGAAACCGAAGGGTCCACTACGCAGCTGGAGTATTTCCAACGACAAGGGATATACGAGAACCAAGAAAAATAAAACATTGCAGAAGCGTGGTTAAGTGGGTTAGTCAAAACTTGGTTTGAACCGTACAAACCCCTAATTGACAGCTATTATATTCTAAGGGAATGCCTAATAGGGTATTTCGATTCCATTGCCATACGTACCCCCATTAGGCCAAGGTTGTACGGGGAGTGGCAAGAACTCGCAGAGACAGCAGCCATGTTCATTACTGGGAGGCGCTGCCTATTTACAAAAGCCGACCCCATGAAGCGTGAAGAAAGATGGCAAATATAATTCTGGATCAACTTCGGCCCGAAATTAAGAGCCGACTCAGGAGCTATCCGGTTGACAATACTGAAGCCTTAATAAGCCTTAATAGCCTCACAAATGGAATATGATCTAGTCGAGGAAAGAATCTAATGGCAACCAGCGGAACGTTCAGCACAAAACAATAACAACCAGCAGAACGTTCAGCGCAAAAATGTACAACAACAAATTTTACTGATTCATATTCATATCAGAAAGTGCTAATTAATTCCTTAATATGGGGCAATCTTGCTCAAAGGATTGTTGATCATCTTGGAATCGATTTGGAATAAGTTGTTACTAAAAAGTTTAGTAATCTAGAGACATGATTGGAAATCGACGAGTCTGTACGCGTCGGAGATGTGTACATCGAGTAATCAGGAAACGGCGAAGTAAACGATAATTTGATGGAACTGTTAATTATGATAAACGCATGTAAAATAGCGACGGCAAGCCGCGTGACAGCGGTGCTATCCCTATTCCCGTCAAGACAAGAAAGATTAGGTAAGTGTAAGTTTCATTCGATTATCTTTTTTACATTTCATTATCTGCTTGAGTTAACCAATCGGCTACCTGCTGTACACAAAAAAATTTGGCTAAATAAGAGCGATACTTGCAATTGCAAAGAGTCTATTAAAATGCCTAATTTCCTTTGCAATATTACAGTGTTATAACGGATATGCCGAAGACATAAATTATTATTGACATTGTCTTGTAATTCTGTATTATTGTTAGTGTTTGGTATTATGTTCATTTATGAAGGATCTCATTATATAGGTTAATATATAGATTTTGAAAAGCCTCAGGCCCTTTCCAAATGTTAAATGTTCCAAAAGAATTTTTCATGGGTGTTTTACCTAGCAAAACTAAACTTGTATATATTTATTATCCTTTAAAAATAAATACAATACAAATTAACCTCAAAAATATTGGACAAGTACTCATCTTAATGCCAAATTGTTATTTTCAGGTAACACATAACGAAGATAATTATAAAAACAATAACATAATACCTCTGTTAGACAAAGGAACAAGTTCTTGGCTAGACAGAAGAGGGTATAAAATTTGCAGATGAACTTTTTCAAACATCTCTTAAGTGCCTGAAAGAAAAGAAGAAATGATCAAACATGGTAGAGGTGACCACTTTTCTAGATAAACTTCTAAAAATATTATCTCGTTAAGAATCACAGTTGCTGCTTATG
Source organism: Rhamnusium bicolor (assembly GCA_029963845.1). NCBI lineage: Eukaryota > Metazoa > Arthropoda > Insecta > Coleoptera > Cerambycidae > Rhamnusium > Rhamnusium bicolor. The sequence continues at coordinate 620,645 of JANEYF010001524.1, read as the reverse complement.
ACTTATTATTAGAGACTTAACGCGAAGGGTTCCATTCAACCATCAATTCAATGGACAAGAACATGAGAAACCGAAGGGTCCACTACGCAGCTGGAGCATTTCCAACGACAAGGGATATACGAGAACCAAGAAAAATAAAACATTGCAGAAGCGTGGTTAAGTGGGTTAGTCAAAACTTGGTTTGAACCGTACAAACCCCTAATTGACAGCTATTATATTCTAAGGGAATGCCTAATAGGGTATTTCGATTCCATTGCCATATGTACCCCCATTAGGCCAAGGTTGTACGGGGAGTGGCAAGAACTCGCAGAGACAGCAGCCATGTTCATTACTGGGAGGCGCTGCCTATTTACAAAAGCCGACCCCATGAAGCGTGAAGAAAGATGGCAAATATAATTCTGGATCAACTTCGGCCCGAAATTAAGAGCCGACTCAGGAGCTATCCGGTTGACAATACTGAAGCCTTAATAAGCCTTAATAGCCTCACAAATGGAATATGATCTAGTCGAGGAAAGAATCTACTGGCAACCAGCGGAACGTTCAGCACAAAACAATAACAACCAGCAGAACGTTCAGCGCAAAAATGTACAACAACAAATTTTACTGATTCATATTCATATCAGAAAGTGCTAATTAATTCCTTAATATGGGGCAATCTTGCTCAAAGGATTGTTGATCATCTTGGAATCGATTTGGAATAAGTTGTTACTAAAAAGTTTAGTAATCTAGAGACATGATTGGAAATCGACGAGTCTATACGCGTCGGAGATGTGTACATCGAGTAATCAGGAAACGGCGAAGTAAACGATAATTTGATGGAACTGTTAATTATGATAAACGCATGTAAAATAGCGACGGCAAGCCGCGTGACAGCGGTGCTATCCCTATTCCCGTCAAGACAAGAAAGATTAGGTAAGTGTAAGTTTCATTCGATTATCTTTTTTACATTTCATTATCTGCTTGAGTTAACCAATCGGCTACCTGCTGTACACAAAAAAAATTAGGCTAAATAAGAGCGATACTTGCAATTGCAAAGAGTCTATTAAAATGCCTAATTTCCTTTGCAATATTACAGTGTTATAACGGATATGCCGAAGACATAAATTATTATTGACATTGTCTTGTAATTCTGTATTATTGTTAGTGTTTGGTATTATGTTCATTTATGAAGGATCTCATTATATAGGTTAATATGTAGATTTTGAAAAGCCTCAGGCCCTTTCCAAATGTTAAATGTTCCAAAAGAATTTTTCATGGGTGTTTTACCTAGCAAAACTAAACTTGTATATATTTATTATCCTTTAAAAATAAATACAATACAAATTAACCTCAAAAATATTGAACAAGTACTCATCTTAATGCCAAATTGTTATTTTCAAGTAACACATAACGAAGATAATTATAAAAACAATAACATAATACCTCTGTTAGACAAAGGAACAAGTTCTTGGCTAGACAGAAGAGGATATAAAATTTGCAGATGAACTTTTTCAAACATCTCTTAAGTGCCTGAAAGAAAAGAAGAAAAGAACAAACATGGTAGAGGTGACCACTTTTCTAGATAAACTTCTAAAAATATTATCTCGTTAAGAATCACAGTTGCTGCTTATGACTTATTATTAGAGACTTAACGCGAAGGGTTCCATTCAACCATCAATTCAACGGACAAGAACATGAGAAACCGAAGGGTCCACTACGCAGCTGGAGTATTTCCAACGACAAGGGATATACGAGAACCAAGAAAAATAAAACATTGCAGAAGCGTGGTTAAGGGGGTTAGTCAAAACTTGGTTTGAACCGTACAAACCCCTAATTGACAGCTATTATATTCTAAGCGAATGCCTAATAGGGTATTTCGATTCCATTGCCATACGTACCCCCATTAGGCCAAGGTTGTACGGGGAGTGGCAAGAACTCGCAGAGACAGCAGCCATGTTCATTACTGGGAGGCGCTGCCTATTTACAAAAGCCGACCCCATGAAGCGTGAAGAAAGGTGGCAAATATAGTTCTGGATCAACTTCGGCCCGAAATTAAGAGCCGACTCAGGAGCTATCCGGTTGACAATACTGAAGCCTTAATAAGCCTTAATAGCCTCACAAATGGAATATGATCTAGTCGAGGAAAGAATCTACTGGCAACCAGCGGAACGTTCAGCACAAAACAATAACAACCAGCAGAACGTTCAGCGCAAAAATGTACAACAACAAATTTTACTGATTCATATTCATATCAGAAAGTGCTAATTAATTCCTTAATATGGGGCAATCTTGCTCAAAGGATTGTTGATCATCTTGGAATCGATTTGGAATAAGTTGTTACTAAAAAAGTTTAAATCTAGAGACATGATTGGAAATCGATATATTTATTATCCTTTAAAAATAAATACAATACAAATTAACCTCAAAAATATTGGACAAGTACTCATCTTAATGCCAAATTGTTATTTTCACATAACGAAGATAACTCCAAGTTACTTCGGCGAACGTTCAACATTAAGCCGGTGCGGCGCAAACACAAACAAAAAATGGAGAGCAGGGTACAGTACAACGTACAGCGGCACTGAGGCTTCCAACACAGCCATGTCGGCATTGTCATAGACCACAGTGGTCACAAGAATGTTCCAATAGGCCTTCACCAGGTCAGGGAAACCAACAACCGCTCGGGTCGAGCACATCAACCTGAAAGTTTCGTCCCAGGTGACACAACAACAACCACAATGACCAACCAGACAGAGGACCACTGTGATCTCTGCTCAACAGTAAGCAGTAGTAGTACACTAACAGAAGAGGTCACTCCCTTACAGGCGATAAATCTGTTACCGAGGTTTCAAGTAAAGGTGGATCAGAAAAGTCTGGTCGCCTGCAACATAATAAGAACAAGCTGCAAAAGCGCGTGGACTCGCGATCGGACAACCAACGGTTTACACCAAGCCCTCGGAACGAAACTGCTAAGACAATGGGTAGCGTTCGATTGGCCTACACAATAGAAAGGGACCAAAAAGTCACGAACACATTTCAAGTGATGGATCATGGAGAAATAATACTGGGAGCTCCGTTTTTGCACAGCCACCAAGTGATCGTCGACTACGGAAGTAAATGCCTGTACGTCGGCTACACAGACAGAAAGACGATGTACTGGGACCAGAACTAGTGTGACGCTCCACATCACTTCATGCAGGAGATCCCCTACCGGTACCACCTAAGATATCAGATCTGTCTTGGAACCAACGTTCCGGGAATATGCCCACCTGATCGATGAAGTACCCACTCAAGCCACGACCAATTCTGTAAAACATAAGATAATACTGAAAGAGGATAAGGTCGTAAACCTGCTGTCGTACCCAATGTCACCGAGCAAGAAGTCGATCCTGTACGACCAAGTATGAGAAATGGTCGAGTCAGAAGTAATAGAGCCGAGAACTGTACAAAATGTGGGGAAGGACTTGAACCTCAAGAAATAATCTTTAACTCAACCAATTAGTTATGGCATCAACAATGTTGTGCTTGTGCGAACACTTCCAAGTGCTTTTCGCTCCTAGTACGTTCCAAAATCTGAGACGTGAGAGGTGCTCACCGGATTTTTACATTCATTTACAAAAGACTACCTCGACGATATCATAGTGTACAGCGACACGATAGAACACGCTGTGTACTTAGGAAAAGTTTTCGAGAGGCTGCAAATACATCATTTAACCATCTCGCCGGAGAAATGCACCATAGCGGCGAATCACTTGGACTATTTGGGATACCAAATCTTGGGTACAACAACATTACCACAAGAAAACACATCTTGGCAATCCAGGACTTCCCAGCACCTCGAATGAAAAGGCAGCTCCAGATTTTCCTGGGAACTGGTAAGTGGATCCAGAGAACATTCCGATGGCAGCCTAGCTGATGAGAGGCCTACCAAATTATTATTAGTTCCAATGGACGCAGACATGCCAAGAAGCTTTCATAAAGATCAAGGAGACCATCTCTCAGCCGCTGTGACTGCATAGATCCGACTTCGAGAAGTTACAAACTAACGGATCGCTGCAAGGGATTGGAGCCGCCCTCTATCAGTACGCGGAGAATAGCGACAGAAAAGTGTTCATACGTGAGCTCTACATTAAACATAATGGATGCCCGCTACCAAGTAAACGAAATCGAATGCTGGGGCGTCATCTTTGGGCTCAAGAAATACCCGATCTATCTACTGGATAAGCCGTTCAAACTAAGGACAGACAGGGCGTTGCTTTGGATAAGCAAGAATTGTGACGGCCGTGCGAATCAATCAATGTGGTTCTTGCTCATACAGGAATACCAATTTGAAGTTCAACATTGTTCAGGAAGGTCAACGGATTTCGTTAGTAAAAATCGAAATCCGAATACACCTCGACCTGACCTCATAGAAGAAAGACTGGTATCACCTCCATTGCTGCACGACCATCAAGACGTCGCAAGCCACAAACTAGATGAAGCGACTCTGTACGAAGACGTGGTCCGAGCTCAACACAGCTCATGACAGCTACGCACCGACACCAAATGGTAAAGTCTGACTCAAGACGGGGCCAACAACGCAAAGGATCCGGCCTTCTTAGACAATCACGTAGTACGAGACGGAGTGCTGTGGGAGAGACACGAAGAGGGACACAGTGTTGTGGTAATGCCCGGCATGGTACAACGGGTCATTTATCAGTATCATGTCCATCCAGAAGCCGCGCATCAGGAAGAGACGATACTAAACAGATGGTACAAAGAAAGTACCACTGGAAAAATATCAACAAGTCCGTAGCTCATTACGTAAAAACTACAAGGGCCTACTCAGAAATACTAGCTCCAATAATTATTCAGTTTTTTGAGGACGAGGTGGTAGCCAGATACGGCATGCCTAAAGTCATAATCTCCGACAACGGCTCCTCCACATTCAAGGGCCACTACTAGTGATGGGACTCGAGTGACTTTTTTTCACTCGAATAACTCGGTAGGTTTCCGAATTTACTCGAGTTGAAACTCGGTTCCATTGTTATAAAACTCGAGTCAAAAGTTAGGTCGAGTAAAACTCAAAAAAATCGACTCGGCTTTTGACTCGAGTCGCTTTTTGACTCGAGTAGATTTTTGAATCGAATCCATTTTTGAATCGAGTGCTTTTTGACTCGAGTCGCTTTTTGACTCGAGTCGCCTTTAGACTCGAGTCGCTTTTTGACTCGAGTCAAGTTTCTTTAATTTAATTGTTTATGATTTTATTAATATTTTTAAATATTCTTTAGTGCCACTGTGATTTGTTTATATAATATAAATATGAAAGATTATTTACATGAAGGCACTGAAGGCACCAATCTTGTAAAAGTAATAAAGATGAAAACATGTAACCATGAATGAAATCACTAATCAATTACTATATCATCGGGTCATCGGGATCGGGAATTCCCCTCCAGGTTTGTTGTTTCATGTTTGTAGGTGAGATTGTATAATTATTAATTAATAGGTTTGTTCGTAGAGCAGTTTCCAACCGTTTGAAACTATCAGAAGCATGCGCACATTGTTGTAGAGATGCGCTTGTTCAATCAGAACGTTTGTTATTGCAGAGCTCTCGTAATACTCGCATCTCTATAGTCAGAAAATTATCACAAATCGCATCAACGTACAAACCTATAATTGTTACATACGACGTTATTACGACGTATTAGAAAATTAGAAATTAGAACTTAGAATTCTTTAAAATCAAGACTCACACGACTGCAGCAATCAAACTGGCACATTCATGTTCATAAAGATTTGTTTTTCGATTCAATTAGTTCGAAATAAATAAAAAACCGTAATCGGTGTGTATTAAATATTAAATACTGTATTTATTTAATATTTTGTGCTAAACAAGAGTTTAATTTAATGTTAATTTAATATAAAAAAAATATGTTTGTTTTCTTTAAATGTCATTTTATATACAATGTTAATTAAATATTTAATTTTGTATTTGAAATGTGTTGATTTGCCGGAAAAATAATATTTGACCTGGGTCCATTTATTATTTTGTATTTCAATTATTATGATTTATGTTTATCCTTTCGATTTTTCAAACTTATGTTGGAACTAGATGGTAGTGTTTTAAATGCTGAAAGATTACCAAAAGAAAAAACCTAAATACACTTTAAAAAACTTACCATTTAGCAAACCACTGAATCATCTCCAACTACTTACTCTATAGTTCGCCTCGAGTTTGATTTCGACTCTGCCCTGACTCTAGACTCTAGTCAAACTCAACTCGATTTAAAACTTAAATCATATTAACTCACTGATTCGAGTAGCAATAACTCGACTCGAGTAACAACTTTATTCAAATTGCAACTCGACTCGATTTAAAACTTGAATCATAGTAACTCACTGATTCGAATATCAATAAATCGACTCGAGTAACAACTTTACTCGAATTGCAACTCGACTCGAGTTAAAACTTGATTCGAGTAGCAATAACCCGAGTCGAGTAACAACTTTACTCGAATTGCAATTCGACTCGAGTTAAAACTTGATTCGAGTAGCAATAACTCGACTCGAGTAACAACTTTACTCGAATTGAACAGCCATATGACTCGAGTCACTCGAATCGGATTTTGACTCGAATCACTCGAGTATTTTCACACTCGAGTCCCATCACTAGCCACTACTTTAGAAACTGGGGCGAGAGTCACCAAATCGGGAGATTCATGACCGCCGTCAACCACCAGAGGGCAAACCCCGTAGAATGACTTGTATAAGAGGTGGCATCATATGAAAATTATGTTGACTGGGTTGACTAATCGTACGTTGAGTGTATTTCTGGAGTTTTGGAGTTTGTGGAAACTACTTTACTGTTAGTATCATTTCTATCATAAAATAATATTATGATATATTCGCATCGTATCATTTTCAATCAATTTTTAAATAATTTGCCTCCCTTTCTAATACATATTTTTTCTATATTTATTAATTTTTTATATCTTTTTTTTCAGAATCTTCGCAAGTGGCAAAATTTGGAGGATGTTTCTCTGGAGAAAATACAGTTCTTACATCTTTGGAAGTAAAAAATTGTCGGAACTGCAAATTGGTAAAATATTTTTATTTCAAGACCCTACTACCCAACAATTAACTTTTAGAATAGAAAGACGTGAGTTTTTTTAATTTTTTTTGTTATCAGGTCGAACTTTTATAATGACTGTCAAACATTTAGTGCTGTCAGGAACTTTTAAAAAATATAAAACAGTTTATGCTAAAAAAATTAATATTGGTGATAATCTTTTAGTGAGTGACTCAAATAATACAATTGTTGAGGATAGTGTAGTTCAAATAAAACCAATAATAAAGACTGGTGTTTATGCATTGTTTACAAAAGTTGGCACTCTAGCTGCTGTAAATGATATAATTGTGTCATGTTATGCAACCGTCGATAGTCAGTCCTTAGCTCACTGGGCCTTTCTGCCTGTACGTCTTGTTTGGAATATAAAACAAAGCTTGTTCCGTTTTTTGGAGTATCATTAATAAACCAGTGATTAGTTGGTCTAATGTGCCCACTTCAGTTACCAGCGGCAGACCTACTGGAGTGCACTGGTACGCTAGAATGATTTACGCAACAGCTAACTACTTACTTTCGTCACATTTGTATCAGTGATATTGATTTATTTGTTAAATGAATTGGACAGTGAACAATAACTAATAAAAACTAATATAAATTCAGTTGCTTTAATTAAGGATAATATATCTAATGTATAATAATTTACATATTTATTTGATTATTTATACACGTTCAAGGTGGGTCATGTAGACATTACACCCCCGTGGATTCTTTATTATAAGTGATATCAAGAAATTTTAAACACCAAAATTGTAAAACATTTTTTGAAGATTTTAACAGCATTAAGAAAAAAATATTTATAAATCATTTTTAAAAATTAAAATTTTATATATATTTTTAATAAACTCTGCAGTACAAAATACAACATTTATATCAAATGGGTTTCTCCAAAAAAGAGACATTTATACTCTGGATCCGAATCTACTTTTAGCAAAATATTAATAGCCAACAGAGAGGAAATTGCATGTAGAATAATAAATATGGCTAAAAGGTCCGCTGTAACATAGTTTATAGAAAGCAAATACGAGGCTTATTTGAACAGTGAAACTAAGGTTAACAGAAACATTACATCAGATGAACGTGTTCGTTGCTGTTTATATTTCATACAACCATCAGGAGATGGTTTAAAGCCTTTAGACGTCGAATTTATGAAACAACTCTGTGACAAGGTTAATATTATTCCTATCATAGCTAAAGTTGATACTCTGACTGAAGAAGAGTGTGTTTTGTTCAAAGAAATAGTCATGCACGAAATTGCAGCGCACAATAAAAAGATATATCAGTTTCCCGATATTTCTGAGGACGACGAATTTTAGAAGTACACGGTAAACAAGTTAGGGGGCGCAGGTATCAATGGGGAGTTGTTGACATTGTCAGAATGGCTTAAGTTAGAGATCGTGGAATCATTATGGCATGCCAGGATGGTGTTATCAACAGGTTGGTCTACCATAGTCGCGTGTTGCGTGAGGTTCCTAATACAACTTGTAGGACCTCCCGTCAGGCGTCGGAATTGCTCATGCACAAACGACTATGTGACAAGGTAAACATTATTTCTATCAAAGCTAAAACTGATACTCTGACTGAAGATGAGTGTGTTTTGTTCAAAGAAAAAGTCATTCCAGCAGAGAGCAAAGTGGAGACACTCATCCACTTCAATTTTATCAGGTATCATGGTGTTAATAAAAACCGCGCTTACTCCGCGCCTACGATGGCAAGTAGGTCGAGTTTTAGAAGTTCGTCATGGCACAGATGGGACAGTTCGCGTAACTACTATTCGCACAATCCAGGGTATTCTTAAAAAGCCATTGGTAAAGATGTGCCCTTTACTAAACCCTCAAGAAGATTAAAATATTTTCATATTTTCGTGGGCGGAATGTTTAGAATTTCCTAAAGATTTTTCTGCATTAATCCAAAATCCCTACGATAATAGCATACCTGAGTTAAACTCTGCCAGTAAAGCAGTAATTAAAAAGACTTCAATAACTTCAGAAGAAAATCTAAAACCTCAAGTACTTGATGGGTATGTTCGTTTTGCAAATTTTCCCAATCAAGTATACAGGAAGGCAGACAGAACTGGTTTTGATTTCACACTAATGGTAGTTGGTCAATACGGCCTCGCCAAATCGACTTTAAAAAATTCCATGTTTTTGGCTGATATTATACAATTTCAGCGAAAACCCTACAGAGGCAATGAAAATGCAAATCAATAAATATTCATCCTGATGATGAATTTTTAATTGAGTTAACTTAAGTTTTTTTATATACATTTTATATATATTCTTTATAAACTCTGCAGTACAAAATACAACATACCTCTTCAGTTATATCAGATGGGTTCCTCCAAAGAAGAGACATTTATACTCTGGATCCAGTCGACCCAGGCGAATCTACTTTTAGCAAAATATTAATAGCCAACAGAGAGGAAATTGCATGTAGAATAATAAATATGGCTAAAAGGTCAGCTGTAACATAGTTTATAGAAAGCAAATACGAGGCTTATTTGAACAGTGAAACTAAGGTTAACAGAAACATTACATCAGATGAATGTGTTCGTCGCTGTTTATATTTCATTCAACCATCAGGACATGATTTAAAGCCTTTAGACGTCGAATTTATGAAACAACTATGTGACATGGTGATTATTATTCCTCTCATAGCTAAAGCTGATACTCTGACTTTTGAGTTTCGTGAATTTACTTTTATTGAAATTAGAGATATATTTAGTCTGAAAAACAAAGATTGTAAAGATGTTTATGGTTTTAATACAAAACCATAAATTGCATTGAAAATGAAATTGTGGTACCTTTGATCAAATTTTTGAATATATGTTAAAAAGAAGGAACTTTCTTACTGCATTAAAAATTTCACGTGTTATCCCCATACATAAAAAAGATCCTACAGATATCTTGGCTAACTTTAGACCAGTAGTATCTATAATACCTGTGATTACAAAAATTTTTGAAAAAGCCTTAAAAATAAGAATCTGTGAACACTGCCTTTAGATCTATCACACCGGCAGTTTTAGGAACAGTGGGAACCTCATTTCAAAAGCGCATAGAGATGTGTGTCAATCAAAATGGCCAACATATGGAACATTTATTATAACTTTTTCTACTGAGTTATTTGAAGAAACCTCTTTTATTACGTTTATTTTTGAATGTTGTAATTATTGCTCAATAAAACGAAAATGGTTGCAATTAGCCATAGGGAAGTACTTACAAAAATGGTCGTTTTTCATTTTTACATCACATCGTTGAAAAATATACAGGGTGTTCCATTTGAAAAAATTGAGAAAATTCAATTTAAAAAGTTCTTAATTGAATACTAATTTTTGGCCACCCTGAACATTTTTAGGAAATGAAAATGATTCAAAAATATTAATCAGATGTCTCGTAACTGGTATTCACATAAGTTTTTGTTAAAACCCATAATACTGATTATGGTGATTTTTTTAATATCCATCTGCAGATGGCATTATTTCAACAAAAAAATTCATTACATCAAAGTAGTTGGGAGATAGCCAATAATAATATAGGAATTAATAGAGCCTAGAAAGAGGCTTCAAAAAATGTACTGATATACATAGCATTCCATTTAAAAAAAGGCACTTGGTCCTATAATTTCGTCTTGACACGCCCTGTATGTTCGAAAATAATTTCCAGTTATAGACTTTTTTATCTAGTTTACTTGAAATTTTTAAAAAAATTTCTAGCTATCGTAGAACTCGAGATATCGAGGTCCGACGCACTATTGACCCACCCTGTATATATATATATATATATATATATATATATATATATATATATATATATATATATATATATATATATATATATATATATATATATATATATATATATATATATATATATATATATATAGTATATGTACATATTTTTTTTGTCTTCATATTTAAGTAAATTTTATACAACTTTTAATTTATTTTGACTAATTTGTGCATTGTGATTCTTCTTAAAAGATTTCCTTTGTGTTACTGGATAAAGCTCGAAGAGTCGACATCATTTTGATCTTTGTTGCGAGGTGTTAATTATTTTATCCATTAATTTCCATCAATTTCCCTATTGTATTGTTTTAATAAACAATACAATAGGGAATCTTACTAATATAAGATTATATGTTTTTTGCTTACTGTCAGATGATGGTTTCAATCAGTGGCGCCGGATGGATTTAGGTTATACCATATCTCAGTATTGGAGCATGTAACTCAAATAATATTTGAAGGCATGACTATCAGTACTGAATGAAAAAGTTTTGGAGAACAAATTTTGAGAAAAAAAATTATAAAATTGCGCTGGCACGCCAGATTATATCTAGACTATTAGTAAAATATTTGCAAACTATTTTTTTCGTAATCAGAAGGAAAATTTACTACCCCGTTTTTTTTTGTTTTCAAAATTTTGATTTTTTTGTGGTTTTGAAATTTACACAATGAAGAACTTAAATTTCAAAATGTCACCTTTATAAAAAATCTAAATTTTCAAAAATCAAAAAAAAATCGGGGTGATAATTTTCCTTCTGATTACTTGAATATGAGGAGACTACACTTTTAGAGACTGCAGTCATTAACCCAATATCCGAATAGAGTGGGACCACTTGTCTTTTTCGAAAAGTGTCCCAATTTCTTGGCTGGGAATTGAATCCAGAACCCTTACTCCAGACTCAAGAGATATGATTTTTATCACTTGAATAAACGGCATAGAAATATTATTTAACTAGTATTTATGTATTTTACAGCGTTTGCTTTTTAATGTCGATAATTTTCTTGTTATCCTGTAGGAAATAATATTTGATTTTATTTGTAGATCGGGAATAGATGATGGCGGTTCTCCACATTGCAGAAGTACGCAAGCATCAAACACTGGGTATTTGCAACTCAGAAGGCCCAGAGCTTAGTCTGCAGATGAGAGCAAACCTTTGTTGGCACCCCGAGAAAGCATTGAGGACTGGGAGATACTTGCTGATGAGATATATTAGTTGATGCCAGAGTAGGATCTGGTTCCTTTGGAACCGTTTACAAAGCCCACTGGCAAGGGCCTGTAGCGGTAAAAACCCTAAATGTTAAAATACCAACAGCGAGTCAACTGCAAGCTTTTAAAAATGATATAGCAGTTTTGCGCAAAACTAGACACGTTAATATTTTATTATTTATGGGATGTGTAAGTAAGCCAAAATTGGCGATGGTTACTCAGTGGTGTGACAGCTCCAGTCTGTATAAACATTTACATGTCCATGAAACTAAATTTCAGCTTTTTACGCTTATTGAGATTGGCAGACACACTGCGCAAGGCATGGATTACTTACACGCTAAGAATATCATTCATCGTGATTTAAAGTCAAACAATATTTTCTTGCACGATGATCTTATTGTAAAAATAGGTGATTTTGGATTAGCTACAGCTAAAACAAGATGGTCAGGATCACAACAGTTTCACCAACCGACAGGATCTATTCTCTGGATGGCTCCAGAGGTAATTAGAATGCAAGAGGATAACCCATACAGTTTTCAATCTGATGTATACGTCTTTGGTAGTTATGTTTGAAATGTTAGCTGGACAGTTGCCTTATTCCCATGTGAACAATAAAGATCAAATATTATTTATGGTTGGAAGAGGTTATTTAAAGGCAGACTTGACTAAGCTAAGGTCTGATACACCTAAAGCTTTGAGATGATTAACTGAAGACTGTATAAAATATAATAGGGATGAAAGACCATTATTTTGACAAATCCACGCATCTTTAGAGGGCTTGTTGAGGAATCATCCAAAAATTAGTAGGTCTGCTTCAGAGCCGAATATGAATCGAACACAGTTGCCGTCTGATGATTTTATTTACACTTGTTCAAGTCCTAAAACTCCAGTCAATTTCTGGACCAAATAATTTTTTGTTTTATTCATCGGGCACTGGTAATATTTAAGTGTTAGATTTGGTAAGCACAATAGATCTCAGAATGTCAATATTTATATATTTTAGCAGTTGAAATTCAAACAGTTTATTATGTTGTAGATTTTTATTTAATGTATTCTGATGAACATTTTATTATTTATGAATAAATATGATTTAATAATAATAAATAAAAACCAAGGATGGGAAATGTATGAAAAGTTGACTTTTAATGTCATATGGAAATGTAACGTATCTCCCACGTCAAAAAGTAGACTGAATTTGAAACAGAATGACACCAAATACCCATACAGATGAACATACCTAATAGTTCATATAGGTATATTTTATAGAATGAGACCACGGATAACCAAATTTTATAATCGTTATTTTTGTTAATAATATTGTATATGCATAATTTTATTAACAAAAATAAACAATAACAAAAATAAAATAAAATACAAATCTGACAATTAAATTAACTGTAGCCTATAAATGTATTGTACTTTATTACCGTATAATAATAAATTTTGGTTGCCATTTTATTTACTACTCAACATTACTAACCCAACTATCTAAATAGTCCATTTAAACCACTCTACAATAAAATTATTACAATATAAACTATAAACATTACAAATTAAACTGATAAAATACTAAAATTTATAAGAATAAATTAGTCAAATTATGTAGGTACGTATTATATTTTTTATTGAAATGACTTCCATAAAACATTATTATTTTACTTGTGTTTTAATCTATTACTATAATAGAAATAACTATTAAATTGTATTATTAAATTAATTAATTAGAATTATGTTATTATCATTATTATTTTATTTGTAACTTAATCTTTCTTATTACATAAATGTTTAACAAATTTTGCATAAAACATGAATATCAATCATATGGCTGTTTGTTTTATTAACTATAATGGTTTTACATACTGATTGGTCATGATAAAAATTAAGAGTATTTACAACCAATAAAAAACGAATAATCATAAATCTAGTTTAAAAATGTCTAAACTATCATTGCACATGGCCAAATATGTTCCCACTTTTCAAACAGTCTAACATGTCGAGTAAAACAGTCTAACATGTTGAGTAAAAAGTAAAACACTAGAATATTATTATTAAATTTACATAAATACATTTTATATTGACTGGTTGTGATTGTGTGTATGCATTTGACTAGAGACTGAATGTAGGAGTCTTTTAAGTTATTGACTAATGTATAAATTAAATTATGCATATATTGTTTTGTTTTTACAATAAAATAAATAAAGAAAAAGAAGAGTATTTTTTTAAATTTTCCATAGTCTGAGTCACTTTTTGAATATATATTAGGTGAAGGACTACCTGTGAATAACATTGATTCCGAACCAACCTTTGTCACTAGAAATAGAAACGAGGGGTATTATAATCAGCTCAAACTACTTGAGCAACAAGATAACCGACTGGAAGGTATCTTCTGAATTCTCGTGTTCAGATCACAAACATATTATATTAAATAGCGTGATTCGCGAGCAATGTGCCACAGATAGAGCAGTTCAAGGCAAGTCTAGATCTACAAGGAAAACATTTTTGGACCACTGGTTAAGAAGATACAGGGTACTTTTTGCTATGTCTCAGAAGGGATATGGATCTGAGCATTTGAGTAGACTCTATCAAACTGTTCCATGATTAATATCCGCTCAAAGTGTTAGGGGTGATACGTTAAATTGTTTTGTGATTTTTTGCCGAAACGGTTTAGGTGTGCCGTCAAAATTGATTCGCTATTCTGATAGCATTTTTTCTGAACTTTCCGAATCCGCTAATAAGTTTCCAGAAATGCGATAAACAAATGTACTTTTTTGTCAAGAACGAGGACATATTTTTACTGAGTCCGGTCCTGGATTTTTCAAAACCAAGCAATCTATTTTGACAAGTCCCGGATGAGGAATGTTACTGGTAAATTTCATTCGATTGAATAGCTTTTTGAATTGTCAAATCAGTGGTCAAAAATTGTTTTTCTTGTAGATCTAGACTTGCCTTGAAGTGCTCTATCTTCTATTAGGCTATGACACATTGCTCGCGAATCACCCTGTAGAAGTTGGTTCAAGACCTTTGGTGACATCGAGATCCACTCTCACTATAATCAGGAATCGTGACGAAACTGAAATTACGGTGGAACAGATCCGAACGTAATTGTTTCAGCTTATCATGAAAACTGTCCACTGAAGATAAAAAGGATATTAGGTGCGCGCCTTGATAGAACAAAAATTTGGACAAAATAAGTAAAAAGAAGTTCGACGCTTCTTCAATCGAGCTAAAGTTTCTGGTGACTGAGAACAATATAGATCCTCTCTAACGGACTATAACAAAGAAATAAGGAAAGCTAAAAGGAGATCTGTAGAAACAGGAAGTAAATAAAACGCACCGTATGGTTGTCCGCCATAGACTATTTATTATCTTCACACAACGGAAGTAGTATTGCCAACAGACAACGTAGTACAATAAATGGTTAGTAGGTGGCGCTGCTAAAAAAGTTTTGGTACATTCTCAGCACCCCCACTTATCAAAACAATTTTTTTAATCCTAAACCTGGTAAAAACTTAGAGTGTTTAACATTTTTTTAAACCTTTCGTTAAGGTATCAGCCACCATTTCATCTGTTCTTAGATACTTTTATGATTCCATCTTGAACAGTCTCTCGAATAAAATGGTATCTGATGTCTACGTGTTTTGAGCGATCGTTGAAAACTGGATTAGTACATAGTTTTTGAGATCCTTGATTGTCATTTAAAATCGTAACACAATCCAATTTTCCATCAATCTCGTTCATGAGGTTTCGCAAGTAAATGGCTTCTTTAGATGCATTACTGATAGCCATGTACTCTGCCTCAGTACTTGATAGTGCAACCGTCTTTTGTTTACAACTCCAAGATATCGCACTACCAGAAAGTTTAAATACGTAGCCTGTATAGGACTTTCTATCCAATTTGTTGGAGCCCCAATCAGTATCTACGTAATCGTGTAGCTCCTGATCGTCTCTGCTAAAAACAAGACATTAATTCTTTGTATTTGTCAAATATCGTAGGATATTTTATGCACATTTCCAGCGATATTCGTTATGACAAGTATTAAATTGACGTAAAAAACTAATGCTGAATGCTATATCGGGACGTGTTAGCACAGTCAAATACATCAAGCTCCCTATTAATTTTTGGTACAAGGGATTTTGCTCATTTTTAATCATATTAGATTGATTAAAATCAAAATTATCAATTGGCGTGCTGACATCCTTACAATTTGTCATATTGAATTTTCCAATCAACTGGTCAATGTAAGCACTTTGATCTAAACTGATCATGTTTTCATCTCTACAAATGTGCATACCAAGACATCTTTTTAATGTGCCTAAATCCTTAATTTTCAAAAAATCTGTATCGGTTTTATTATTTGAAAAAACAATAAAATCGTCCACGTACAATGCAATTATCGTTAATGATTGATTAGACCTCTTTTTTATATAAATACAAGGTTCCATCTCAGATTTTTTTGAAATTTAAGTTCAACAAAACATTATCAACCTTTCTATACCAGGCTCGTGAAGACTGCTTTAACCCGTATATTGCTCTTTTTATTCTCACTGCCTTTGATTACAAAACCATCTGGCTAACACATTAAAACTTGCAAATCGCCGTTGACAAAAGCAGTCTTTACGCCCAAGTGGTTAATTCCTAGATTCAATTTTACAGACAGTGCTAAAACTAAACGTAAACTTGAATATTTAACCACCGGCACAAAAGTATCATCGTAATCGACACCTGCTTTTTGTGTAAAGCCTTTTGCCACGAGTCGCGCATGAAAACAGATTTTATTTTCTTGATCACATTTCTTTTTAAAAACCCACTTGCACTCTACCACTGTGCCACTATCCGGAATGTCGGCCAGCTCCCATGCGTCGTTTTCTTTGAATGACGTCATCTCCTCCAGCATAGCCTGTCGCCAACACTCAGCATCTTGTCTAGAAAGAGCTTCTGACACACTCACAGGAATATCATCTAAACTGATGTTTGCTTTTTTACACTGAAAGGTAACGTAGTCGTCAAACTTTGTGGCTTTCCACGGTTTGATTTTCAATATGTTTTGGAAACTTCCACATTTTCAGGTATAAAATCAGGGTCCTCGGGGTCATCGAACGTTTCACTTTCGCTTGAGTCCTCCAAAAATAAATTTCTGTTATTATTCTCCACTGGAACTAAATTTTCTTCCAGTGTATCGTGGGACTCTTTACTGAAGACATCATCAGTACTAAAAGTAACATTTCCTGACAAACTAATTTTTTCATTGATTACAACGTCACGACTTGTAACAATGTTTCTTTTCCCAGGATCGTACAGTCGATATCCTTTGACATTTATTCCGTAACCAACCAAAAACATTTTTTTGTGCCCAAATGGTAATAAATGTTTATTATAGTATACGATCAGTAAATTGGGGCTAATGCGCACTCCGACTAGCTCTGTGTGCGGGGTGGTAGTTCGTGTTCTGTGCGGCCGAGATGGCTATTTGATATTGAGGTTTGGCACCTACCTTTTTTCCTTACTTGGTAATAAAGAGCCCTTGACAACATGAATAAAAAAAAATATATGTATATATAAGTATATAGGCTAAATTTAAAAAAAGAGATAATACAAAAAAAAAACAACAATACATCTATTGGCTGTTTTTACAAGTACCAGTATCGATTATTAAACTAGTTTCAACACTATTATAGTACTACACAATATATAAATAATTGTATAACCAGTATTATTTATTAGACTAGTTTCAACCCTATAGTACTACACAATATATAAATAATTGTATAACCAGTATGTACTTATTAAACTAGTTTCAACCCTATGGTACTACACGATATATAAATAATTGTATAACCAGTATATAGCACTATATAGTCCGGCCTTGACAGAGGGGGAAAAATACGTGTACCAAATAAGGGCTGCACATACATATATCATAAATCAAGTTGATAATGAACAACAACAAGAAGGCTATACATGGGTAGGTAAGGATGAAGATAATTTTATAGTGCACATTGATTATGAATTATGAACTTAATAAAATAGTTATTTAACGGTGGATGGACGAAGTTTAAGGTAGAATAAATATGTTATTAATCGACAACTATGTAGCTATAATCAATCTGGGGCGTATGCGAGTAACTTGATAATTTTAATCCAGCGCTGTAATGGACCATTCGTGACCAGCCACAGGGGTGGTAGTCTAACCAGTAAGGGTGGTTCGATGCAAAACCATAGAAGGATGTAACCCTAAGGTAAAGAAAAAAAACCTGAAAATGAAGAAATTGTCCAATAGTGACATAAAAGAAATATAATTAACGGTTTTTACCTCAACAGTGGAGGGTTTCTCCCCTTCTTCAGCTCAACTGAAACAACCCGTGGTAATTCAAAGATTTCCAGAAGGTGTAGTATGGCTACTAACGAGCAACCTAAATTATATGATACCAGACTTATGTAATATACAAAAAAAACCAAAAGTGTTTACTTACAAAATATCCCAACAAGTGGCAGGTTGTGAAGATATAAAAAAAAACAAGATAACTAACACACTATCCACAACTATATATCGCTTTTCCGATGGTTAAATCCCCTTAGGTAATTAGATACAACACTAACTAATACTTTTAACACACCTCGGAAAGCCAACTACACTTTTCTATCTCGACAAGATCTTTTTTTTTCCAAAAGTTCTAGAACATTTCTCTTTTTTTGTAATAAAACTGAAACTACCAATACCGGACTATGGACGCCCTCCTTTTACCAAATAGGGAATTAAAGAATTTAATTGAAATCACTGATAAGGAAACTACTCGATACTCTTCTCAGCATTTTAAGCGAATAGGCAACATATTATACACAATATAAACTGATAGATACTATTCCAATATATTTGCCTATTTTTTTGATGAATTATGCCACTACTATCCAAAAAATTTTGAAACTCAGACCCACAGAACTCTCCGCTATTGGCTGTTCGAAATATTTTAATTGTACTATCTTTTCGGTTCTCTATAAAAGCTTTAAATTCTTTGAATTTTTCAAGGACTTCATCTTTAGTTTTTAGGAAATAGACAAAAACCATTTTGCTAAAATCGTCCTCCAACACCAAAAAATACTTTGAACCTCCTATAGATACTTCTTCTATTGGTCCACATAAATCTCCATGTATTATCTCAAGTAGTTCAGTAGCCCTTGTGCCTTTGTGATTAAATGGCAATCTCGCCATCTTGCCCTCATAACACACTTCAGAAGTTTCCTCGACATTTGAACGTCCTTTAAAATCCAAGCCACGAACAGCCCCATTTTTCATCGTATTAGGATCTCGGTAGTTAATATGCCAGAATCTCCTGTGCCAAACTAGACTTGAATTAACCATTAACGATTTAGGTAATATTTCAATAAATTCCAGTCTATAAACATTGTTAATTAAATCAGCCTTCGCACAAAGTACTCTTTGGATATTAAAAATTTTACAACCTTCATCATCAAAAATACTTTGTTACCTCTTTTAATCAGCTGGCTGACTGACAGTAAGTTGGTCGGTAATTTGGACACATAGAAGACATTGTTAATCACGACATCATGATTTTCTTCGTTAACAATTGTGGTAATGTCTATATTGCCCACACATTGAACTAGTTTTTTTTGTTTTACAACCATTATTTCGGACAATTCTGTTTCTTGGTTCACATCCGTTAACCAGTCTTTCCTAGAGGTCATATGCTCACTGGCACCGGAATCAACGTACCATTCAGTGTTATTAAAATTTCCATTTAACGACCCTGAAAGCACTTTTGTTTTCGTTTTTGCGTTATGATTTCTTAAAATCATCGAAGTCCTTTTCTAACTCGGGACATTTGTATTTAAAGTGACCTTTTTGTTGACAATTAAAACACGTAACCTCACTTAAATCTCTCCTCTCCCTCACGATTCTTAACTGTGCTGCCACCTCTTAGTACCTTCTTTAAGTACGATTTTCCTGCAAAATCGTTACCTGTCTTTTCACTATTGCTGCCCTCTGTTGACAAATCGATTAACTTGGTCTTTATTGCATCCGTGGTTATATCGATCATCCCGCTATGTTCAATAGCCATAATCAGGGGGCGTACTTTCCAGGCAATCCCGCCAAAAGCAGTGATCCCACTCATCACTGATCTGGAATCCACTACGACGTAGTTTTTGAGATACTTCGATTACTAAATTTATGTAATTTTGCATCGATTCGCAATTGTGCAACCTCAATGATATCAATGTACGCAGTAGATCGATTTTCCTTGTAAAGCCCTTTTCAGCATAAAGGTTTTCAACGTGTCCCATAAATCCTTCGTGGCATCCCGCACGTGCACATAGAGAGAAGATTCTATTGATAACACTAATTTAGCTCTAGCTTTGTTTAGCTTATTTGCATCCGTTTTTGTGCCATTTAAGCACCCGGAAAGTCCATCTAGCACCAACACGTGCTCGATCGCGAAAGCCCATTCATCATAATTTCCTCGGCCTGCGAGCTTCGGAACCATTGCTAAATAGTTTATCGACATCTTTTCAGCTTTAACACACACGACTTCTGCAATATTTCCCGCACTTAACTACT